>JAOTAV010027651.1:0-21001 GCA_026546445.1 Cyclargus thomasi
ACTAATATCTAATTTATTTGATATTTTTAACTGAATTCAGAGATTTTTTGTCATCCTGTATATCTTTTAACCCACTACTATAATAATTTGCATTCAATAAATTTTGTCTTACACGCATCTTCCCTACTGAAATATTAGGCTCTGGCAGAAAGAACTGCGTTAGATTATATTTTGAAATTAATTGAAAACTTTAAAATGATATAATATTGATACAAGACATTTATCTTACATTCTAATTTAAGGACCCCGTGCTCAAATGTTTACTCTATTACGAAGCACTTGATGTCTGTTCGTCTGTCTCCAGGCTGTTATAGATGAATAATGGTAAAAGCTAGAATTTTGAAATAATTACAGATTATTAATTTTTGTTTCCACTATTACAGCAAATAGAAAAACAAATTGAAATTAAATATTTGAAGAGGGCTCTCATACAACAAACGTGTTCTTTCTTTTGATAACAGATGCCACTGTTGCTTATCTATATAGCGCTATTGCTTACACGACGTGGTTCTGTTGTAGCTGTTTAACTTTCATAAACACCATTGCCCAATTATTTTTGCTCGCACTTGGCCGGTTTATTTAAGATGCAAAATTCGAATCTGTACTCAACGCACCATTCCAGTAAATAAGCACAATCTGATTTAAATGAACAAAATTAATCCTAATTAAATTCGAAAGGACCAAAAAAGGTAAAGTCACAATGCGGTCTATTTGGAATTTTATTGAAAAGATATTACTCTATGTTAATCCGAGTTGTAATTTACTTAAATACTGCCATTACTTATGACGAAGGGTCATATTAATCAGAGGACCTGGCCTCAGATCCCTCGATTGATAAGTAATTAAATGCTTTGGCCTCGTGTGTGTGAGGTGAACTATAGAATATGTCGTGGATTTCATTTGTAGAAAATATTGCGTATATAAGTTTTTAGTACTAAATTATTTTTTTAGGCAAAAAAAAAACGTTTTGATTTTTTTAGACTTTGAGTGTACTGTGTCTCCCTTGTATAGATTTACCTGTGAAAGTAGCTAAAACAGTAACTTTTTAAAATGTATAGAGAATTTTGCATGACTATAAAAAAATTGCTCTAAAGTGTTGAATATTATGTGTGCATCAAAAGTTTTTGAGAAATACACAGGACAGGAAAATATTAACGTAAAATTTAACAATACCGTGTATAATTTACACGCGTGTCACGAAGTAAGCGATCCGTGTTTCTTGTAACACTTTTACAAAATTTACTGCAAAAGTCGAAAGAGCAAAACTATTGTATGGGCAAAAGCGAGGTTTGCCTACAAAAGTCACGATTTTTCCTTTTTTAGTGCCTCTACTTTCACAGTGAGCTCTACGTAAAGCACATACACATCCCAAAGTATTATCACTTACTTTTGTAACACTCCGTATATTATAGCAATTGCTAAAAATATGTGATAATAGCCAATTGGTAGTCTGGATCGGGGACGTTTCCCGGATATGAGGCATGCGGTTTTTTCGCGCACGTCAATAATAATAATTAAACACTTAATTGTTTTCATTGGTAATTGACCAAAATAAAGTTCCAGTCGTGCATTGAGTGATAGTGTAGAATATATAATATAATATACTATAATAATTATTATCTTCTATACTTCTATAATATAATAACTCTGTGGGAATTTCGGTGGTGGTTGCCGGTTTTAATAAAACTAGGCAAGTTACGCAGGAGTCATTTTATAGTGGCAAAGTGTGCGCAGTACACAGGAGCATTCTCTCTTCCTTTCCTCTCATAGCCCAGTGGAACGGATGACCGCCACGACTGGCTAGAGATCAGGTGCAGGACCGACTTTTTACAAGCTCATCCGACGCATGGATCATCTTACTTGTCAGACAATCAGGTGATCAGCCTGCTTTGTCCTAACGAAACTTGGAAATAACATGTTTCCAACGCGGGAATCGAACCCACTGCCCCCGAGTCAAGAGCAGAGCTCTGTACCACTAGACCACGGAGGCGTCAATAGATATACTTCCATACTAACATTATAAGTGTGTTTGTTTAGTGATTTGTTCGTCATCCCTTCATATCCGAACGAAGCAACAAATCGACTTAAATTTTGGCACTTAGTAAAAAGGAAATTACATGGGATGCTTTTGGTTTTGAAAAAGCATCACGTTTCTAAAGGTGCTTACAAGAACATTCGTATTTTTACGAGATTTTTTTTCACACGCGAGCGACGCAAGGTAAAAACTAGTATTATATAAAAGTTAGTGTCGAGTTGTTTGTCCACGATAGACCCCTAAAATACCGAAGGTATCTTAAAATTGATTTGCACTCCTTGAGATTTGCATCTTTCGCAGTAAACTGTACCTAATTTTTTAAAACATGCACGATCAGACTATATTTAAAAAAAAGGTGTCAATACAAATTATGATTGTGCAAAACCTCATACAAATACGTCCGGACATTTTTCGTAAAAAGTAGTTTAAAGTTTTCCTCGCGTTTAAATATCAAGAATATAGATTATAGTTAAGTACAGTAGTTAAATAGAACAGTTTGACATTTAACGTCAATACAGACATCTTAATTACGCAGGTGGATGATAATTAAAACTTATTTTTGTCCTCATAAAATAAGATTGCAAGACGAAGTAAATAATCTGGTTCTGGTATTACCGGCAATCACTAGTTCAATCAAAGTGTTATCAGATCGATTGTGTTTTTAGAATACCGTATATGTTACGTGTAAATTTCGATTACTGTTTGTGTCTTCAAAATATATATTTTTATGTAATCTATTCATGCTGGATACTTACGACTGTGCAAATTTTTTGTAGAGTAATTTCAGTTTCACGAGTTTCCGCTAGGGGCGCTGTAAAATTTGCTGTACTAAAAATGTCGTCGAGTCGAGTATCGATAAATACTGTGCTTTAAACTCATTGAAAGCATCTAACTTCGTCAGTACTCCCAGCACCAGAACGATTGCAGATAGGTGTTCCCGGTCTTTTAAAAAAACGCTCTTGGAGGTTACCAGCAGGCTTAGCACGATGACCGAAAAGGCGTTTGACTCTACAGCAGTATAGACAAAAATTTGCATATGCACAAAGGAATCCGTAAGTTTATCCCAACAATCTGTCAGTTTTTCATATACTTTCGATTGTCAACTTCCACCACGCTAACCCTCCAGGTCGTATTGACCCAGAAATACTGATGGTGTATGTCCGTTTTTTTGGCGTGGCGTAGCATGAAATACGCACACGGTACAGGGGGCTTAGCCAAGACCTAAACGTTTTTCGCTTCTTAGTATAATCGCCGAACAAAATGTATGGAAATGATAGAAGCGTTCGTTACGCTTTATGAGAGAAGAAGACGCTTTATGAAGAAGCGAAAAAATTTCGGTCTTGGCTAAACCTCCAGGTCTGTAGAAGACTGCCACCATAAAAGCAAGGTGAAATTAGGACGGAATATTCCGACTTCCATACTTCTGCCTGTCTGTTACGCCCTTCACGCCCAAACCGCTGAACCAATTTTGCTGAAATTTGGTATGGAAATACTTTCAGTCCCGGGAAAGGACACAGGATACTTTTCATTCCGGAAAAATGTACGGTTCCCGCGTAATAAACAAATTTTCGCGCAACGGAGTTGCGGATATCATCTAGTTTTTCTAAAAATACCAGAAAAGTGTATCAAAAGTCTATAATTTTTATACATAAATGGTAAATTCGTAAAGTATATGAAAACTAACAGATAAATATTGTTGAACGTTTTAGGTACCTAATTGGTAGCAATCTCTCGAGCAAGAATGTTGCATAGCATTTTATTTTCTGTAATAGCGGCTACAATTATATGAGATTCTCTAGCTTATTATAATGACTACCAGCGGCTTTTTAACTGGAAAAATGTTGTCGCTCTATTATTAGGAAAGGTAGTTTACTGTAACTACTCGTTAGTGAGATTTATAAGTAAAGTAGCTCTATTAAAGTAACTTAAAATTTAGGAACTCTTTTTGAAACTTTTTTCAATTAGAATAATTATAATATTAATACAACATTCGGGGTCTGTCCGCTCGCGCTCTGCAAATTTTCTGCGATCTAAAAATAGCAATGGGCACACTTTAAATGGACAGACTGTCCCAATAATTGTAACTTTTTTTTACAATAATTAAAACATTTAACAACCTCTGAACTAATTCCTCAAGGTAATGACTTCCTTCAGACAATTAGTTTTACCAATTACCACGATCACCTGGTGATTTCGGAAGCCTCGAATTACATGAGTACTCGATATTTTTTTCTGGCAGTCTTCATTAGTAGTTTGTACTAAGTGTCACCATTAATTTGTATTAAATAAATAAAATATATTATTTAACTAATGTTTACAATATTTACATGTTCTGGAAGTCATAATCTACCACAATCAGAACATTGTCGTGGTCCTCGACCCTTCCTTCTTTCTTTAGAACACAACTCCTGAGTTCGTGAACAAGCTATTAATAACGCAGAGTAAACACAATCCAGCCATAGGAGAGCAATGCTTTAGCGCGAATGGGCTAGAGCATGCCTCTCCTACATGGCTGTTCGGTATGAGCGGAGAAATAAAACGGTCTCACAAAAACCTGGCGCAGAACAGCGTTTGCGCTGTGTTTCGTGGAGTCACAGAAACCCATTCAGAGTTTACCAGACGCTTAATTTTTTATTAGCAAATTTTATAAGCGTATAAAACAAAATCTATTGTCTTCACTTATATTGTAGAATTGAGTGCAAATTATGATTTTTTTTGCATATGTGCCAAAAATACCAATACGATGGACCCTCGATATAAAAAGCTTTGAATTTCCTGGGAATCAAACAAGACGTATCGGTGAGAACTAATAATAAAAGTATTAATAGTTCCATTAAACGACTTGCCACCTACTGTCCATAATATTGAAATCAATCTAATCCATTCCTTTATAGTTTATTTGTATCGAAATTACTCATGCGCATCGAAGTAAATTGGGTAACAGCAACATTGAACTCTAATCGTCGGTGGTAAAGACGTAATTCGCGTAATAATATAAATAAATTAAGTTCACAAATGAATTTTATTACTTTTTCATTAGATTCGAAGAGGTTTGATTTCTCTAGTTACATTTGACCTTGACTTGTGGGTTCCCAGCGATATTGTGTAACGATTGTAATAATTATTTTAATACAGACATCAACTATTCCACGTTTAATTATACACACTCTATTAGAGACTCCTAAATGTTTTACTCTACATTAATACAAATAACAGTTTAACAAAATATAGAATTTGAAGCCACCGATTGGCAGACTACTAACACGGGGCTGTGGCAGTAAGAATAACCTACCTATTGAAAAAATTATTAACTTACAATGGAATTTGAATTGCATAATAAAACACTAGTAAGTTCTGGGAAATACTCTATCGCCGAAAAAATAAAATTATTATTTTATTACGAAATTACTTAGTTAATTTAATTAATATTAAATTTTTACAAAACACTAATCACTATCAAAAATTAAATGCCAAGACATAAATATTTTAAAATACTAAAAATATTAAGGAACCAAAAAATATATTAGGCGGTAAGGAATTTGAGGACATATATATGCATATTTTAAACGAATGGAAAGCAACTGCCGTCGCCCATGGACACTCGTGATATCCGAAGAGTCGCAAGTGCGTTGCCGGCCTTTATGAGGGAATGGAATGGATAAAGGGAAAGGGGGATTAGGAAAGTTGGGCCGCCGGTACACTCACTCACTGAACAAAACACAACACAATGCCGTTTCACGCCAGTTTTCTGTGAGACAGTGGTGTCACTCCGGTCGAGCAGGTCGTTTCACTTGTGGTCATTTGTGCCGAGGCATGGCTCTCCCACGGTAATGACCATCCGTATTATGTACTTGAGATCGGAAAACATTTACACGCTCACTTTTACACGCCTCCACCGGGGTTCGAACCTGCTCGAGTGCGAACCAAAGGTCGTACGCTAGACTACGGACGCTAACTAAATATAATATTATTATAATGCTTCTTGCTTAATGCATGACTAAACTTAAAGGCTTGAATAAATAAAAATCCTTCTTATTTTGAACTTATTTAAATGCGAAAAGTTTTTCCTAAACGTAACAAAAACTTTTCAGATAACCGCAATAAAATCGGTTTTTGTAAGCGCAAGATAAATATGTTCAAACATAATATTATAGGATGTAAGAAAGTAAATGATAATAATACGATATTAGCTTGTCCATACAAATCACAAGAAGTTTCTCCACTTTTAACGATGCTTGCTACTTTCTGAGTGAACTATACTCAAAAGACACCCTATATTAATCATTTACTTAATTTACACTCCGTATATCATACAGGTTAAACTGAGAACCCTCTTTTTCATTTTCATTAAAAAGTATGCGACGGGAAATGCCAGTACGTAACTACATAAGGTACAGGTGAAACAGTCGCGGAACTTTTTAAATAATTCAAGTTTCAACCCTTTAACGAAGCCTGGAGGAATTAATTAGGGCCGAAGATCGTGATTTATGATCGCATTTTTAAGCCTGTCCTTAGAGAGGAAAAACTTTTGCCTTCCGCGAATCCGAATTCTATTGAGTTAAATAATACTTTTTATTGATTTTAAGCGAGACTTACTTAAGCTATTAGAAGCTAAGATAAACCTCCAGACATGAGTGAAAGAAGCGGATTACTAACATTTTACTACCTTCGAGAAAAAACTAATTATTTCCCATGAAATTGCAACAGATCACGTAGATTACCTATTTCATAATCTAGCTAGTTTATCTAGTAATTCATTAAATCTACATTATTTTAATTTCTAATCCGGCAGATTTTATGTCTTCAATTGTTATAGTTCATTCAAGCCCATTCTAAATAAATAAATCACCATCGAGTTTTATTTGTTACAAAATAATGTACTTTGTGTGTAGCAGACGGTATTATAACTTCTAAGTTCATTTATAGAATCTCAATAAATGAAAGTCCAGGAAAACACACATATTTTTTTAACAGAGGTTATAAGTTATCAAGGGTAAACCCAGAGGGCTATGATGGGAACGGAATCACATTTTTTTAGTATAAAAAAGGTTTTAAGCTACCGAGGTCTCAGTAATCAGGGTTCTACTATTATTACTATTGCTACTCATCCTAACAGCCAAATTTAAAGTAGTTAATAAACTATAAAAAATTATATGCTGCTCTAAAAATGTCAACAATTTAAATTTTTTGTTTGAAAGTAGTAAGCGCAAAATAATTCTTTGCGGCGTCTTCAAAGGGACAACGCAAATTGTGTCCTTTTTATTCTCTCAACATTAGAAAGAGATGTAAACATACTGAGTATGAGCAGATACAAAAAGCTCCTTTGACTGTGCAAAGCCGCTAATAGTCCTGTGCAATGTGTGCTTTAAGAGAAAAAACTAACGAACTGTAACACGTATATTTAACGAATTTATCGTTACTTGTATACCTATAGTGATTTAGGATCAGTTACAATTTGCATTTCATTATACATTACAAATATTTTGATGACGATCATCGTTGATCATTATCAAAATATTTGATTTCATGATCAGTATAGATAGAACAAGAAGACACAGAGGTAAGAGGTTGTCGTGTTAACGCCTGTGAGGTTTCATTGGGTACGATTTGAATTTTAATGCAACTTAGTTTTTCGAATAAACCTTTTTTCCGTCTACCAAGGAAGGGTTATCATACATACAAGATTGTATGAATTAAAAAATATTTAATTCATAGATATTCTAACTAAAATTCTATTGATTTACATGTATCGTTTGGATGTTTGCCTGTTTTCCCAACAATCAATACCAAGTTCATGAAATTTTGGCACAAAAACACATTTTCTTCCGGGAGCATTTCGCTCCAAAAACCACCACGCGGTTAAAACCTGAATGAAATCACAGTAAGGAGCTAGAAACTTATGTGTATTAGCGACGTGTAAGCCTCGTAGTCCTCGTTAAAATGACAATGCCAGTAATGAACGCCGGCGGTAAGGAACCACTAGTTTTTCCAAAGGAGATCCCGATCTTCAATTGTGAGGAGGGAACAATCAAAACAGGCACTCGAAGCGGCGGGACAGCTCCGGGGGTCACGATGACACTTCACTCGCAAAGGGTTGTTACAGTCTACGGAAATTTTACAACAGTTGATTTGTAGAAAATTCCAATTGACAAACTTTATTACGTGTACTACGGAATTTCGTCTCGTTAGAAAGTTATAATTTTTTGCATCATAATCACCAGTTTGGAATCGATGTTTTGGATGCAATTTCGAGTTTTTGTAGGGTACATTTTTGTAGTGTTTATAATTATAGTTCAAGTTGTGACACGTTGTCGCTTCACCAGTACTTACAGTCTAGGTTATTCCAGTACGATTTGATATCATAAGAGCCCCTGGCCAACAAGACGATTTGTTTATTTTGTTATAAAGTTGCCGATCAAAATTATTGAACGTCTATTTTAATTCCATACATTTTTGATTGGCGATTCGCATCGACTGATTAAGTGTTCTGACCATCCTAGTAGCCAAGATTTATCCATCAAAACTTTTTTCAATTTACTAGATTAAGGGCCTGTTTCATCAAGAGCTTGTTGATTACAGATAGTCTATACACAACCTTATTTTACAAAATGTTGTATGGAAAATCTGTCAAAAAAAATGTGGATAGCCTAACAAAAACTTGATCAGTAAGCAGTGAAACAGGCAGATACGATTTTAGCGACCTCTCCCGATCCTCGCGCTGGCAAGCCGCAGTTTGACTAGGGTTAGTCAGGCCTTGGCGTTTCTTTAAAAAATCAGCTAAGTGCAAGTTGGACTCGCGCACGAAGGGTTCCGTACCATATCAGAATTAGATTAGTAAAGTATAAATAAAACTAAGTATTTTATGAACATTTTAATTGCCTATCCGTTGACATTATTGATATCGAGCAAACAATCACGTTATTTCTTAGAGAGCCGTCCTTATTAAATTTATTTTGTTTTTAGTATTTGTTGTTATAGCGGCAATAAAAATACATAATCTGTTGAAATTTAAAGTCTAGAGACTATTATCGTTCTTGAGATACAGCCGGGAGGCAGATAAACGTACAAACAGACAGACGGACACACATCGAAGTCCTACTAATAGAATTTTTACCCTTTGGGTACGGAACCCTAAAATACTTTCTTGTCAAAAACTAGGCATTGATTGCCTGATTGGTTGGTTTTTTTAATGCATAATTCTTAAATTAATGTAACATTTTAAGTTCTCCAATAACTGAAACCCAAGTCTGAAGACACGCTACTTATTGAGTATGAAGTCGAATTGTGAGAATCGGGGTCTGATAGCGATAGCCAAAGTTTACGTAATATCCGTCATTTCGTCTGTTCGATGTCACTTTGTTTTTCACTTGTGACGTTTGTGTCGAAGGGCACTGAAGTACTTGTTCAGCGTCTAGTGGCCCTTTGAGTCCGCTCTCAATCTGATCGGAAATTAACGTTTGTTTGTTTGTATCAGGAATCTTTTTATTTGCATTCTTATTGTGAACCTGAGATATAAATATATTTGAAGATCTTGTTTTGTGCAGCTTATGCCTCTGAAATACAGTAGACTAATACAAAACTATTAAAATAATTTGTTTTGTATCTTTGAAGAACAATAATATAAGTTATAACCGTTTTCAAGCACAGGATACTCCACACCATGTCATTCTGGCTTGGTTCTGAGTATGATGCAAAATGAAGATTTTTTAATAATACTATACACATATTTAATACACACCCATAAGCTAGGGACGAACCCGTGACCAACGGCTTGAGCTGACACAGAAGTCGTCAGATGTATGACGTCTACACCTTAAATCACGGGATCCACTTTTTAAAATTTCAAAAAGAAAAGCTGACAGAAACTTCCAAAAAAAACACAAAAAATACATTCAGCAAGTTAATGATGACGCAGGAAACAATTCGGTCCGCCATTCATTGAAAAGACTGAAAAATGAACGAAATCGTTTACTGGAAGAAAGCCTCCTGTATAATGGGAAATATGAAAAGAATGAACGAAACAAAAGGGCAATTGAAGATGAAATAATAATGAACAAACAATTAATACACGGAAGGAAATGTGTCCCTCCGAGGGGGCCGAAAGACCCCGCAATTAATTTCATATCCGTATGCTATATATTTATTAGTCTGCACCTATCGGGCACTGCCTAGTTGTAAATTAATTTAAAGTGTATTTCGATGGGAAGTTAATGAGGGTCGCGCTATCCGAAAGGCCTGATGCTTTTCGTAGTTTAATCGATGGAGAAGAGACCGAATGAAATTCTAATTAACCCAGCCAAGCGATCTCTTTATTTGTACCATTTGTATATTAATACGCGAGTGGATAACTTTGTACCCCATTTTACAAGAGAGGCGTGGATGTAAAAGCATAAAATTTCTCCTAGTTATAGTTGATATAGAAGAGGGGCGTGGAATACCAACATTATTTTAAAATATGCTTTAATCTTGCATATTTTTGAAAAAATAATCAATTTACAACACGCACACACCAATATGACACGATAATCATACGCAATATACTATTTTGTTTAGAAAAGAAATAAAATTTAATAAACTTTTGTTACACCCTGTATACATTATCAATGTATAATGGGTGTTTATTTCCCTTGGATTTATAAGGAGCATAATCTGATCATGAAATTACTAAAGGCTTGTGAAATATTTTGTTACCTGTAAGATGAAATTTCAGAAGATTAATTTTTAACCTTACAGTAACGGTACACCACTCCGTATCGTACCGTAAATACAATGATAAAAGAGTCATCATTTGCTCTACATCCATGACGTACACAGTCCATGGAAGTCAGGCTAATAACGACTACTGCTTAACTGCTTAATATACAAAAACTATTGGATTCAAAACGGCGTGTCAACTGTTAATATCACCTAGTAAAGAAACAAACGATCTTGTTCGTGACTAACTTTTATGACAGACAAACTTAGATTTGCGTGTCCACCGATCGGCACCGAGCGAACATAGCCTCTAGCATTTTGAAATACGAACCAAATATAGATTGGGGAGAAATCGACGTAACTTTGTAAATATGCGGAGATAAGATCAAGCACGTCATCCAAGCCGTACGATGGCAGATAAAAAGCCATATATACAATTTTTGGAAACGCCGCTCTTGGGCCATAATTGGCCCAAAAGTTTATCTTTTCAAAGAAGTTATGGTCATTTGTGACATTATATTTTAAGGTAGCCGACGGTTCCACGTTTTGAGTAAATTATGAGATCGTGACCGAGGTCCGCTTGTTTATGTCCGTACGCCAATAGACATTGTTTTGAAGTTGTTTAACAAGTACATTCCGGGGACTCACAATTGACCCACTAACAAGAAACGTATTATATTAAAAATGACAGAAAACTGTCGAAATATCTACATAACGTATAGAATTAAGGATATTTCTATGTACTAGTGAAAATTTTGTACCAGAGTTGCTTCATTCGTAAATTGATAGCATCTCCAATAACTTGAAAATCGAACAAAAACACGCGATGACATAATTCGACGAAATGAATCGCAGAAGTGTGAACGTAATGACTACAATAGAACAATATCTATTCCTTTCATGTTATAAATTGTAGTTTGTAATCCAGACTAAACCAGGACTTCGTATCACGCCCATTATGTTTATCCGATATTGAATGAGCAAACCGCACAAAAATAACTTCGTTTAATTCAAGATATGATATGAGGCGACAGGATCACATACACAACATAATTTTAAGAATACAGTAACAAGATAAACGCATAAATTGGTACAAATTGTAATTTAATACGGAATCGGGAGCACGGGCAAAGTAAGACATAAATACAGGAGTTATGATCGGTCGGCTGAAACACGATATTGTGTTATAAGCTCGCGCAACTCAATTCTCAACGTGTTTCCACAACTTTTTAAAGGGATTCACACTCTTATTGATTCCGCAAGAATTTTTGGTTTTTATGAGGCAAGTTAAGGTTAAGGTGTTGTAATAGGCTTTGAGATTTTTTCATTGGTTTGTCGATGCATCGCGTCACAGAGTTTTAATATTAGACCAGTAGCCGCCTTGTCCGTTTGGTTTTTTATTTACTTCCAAACAAACGTGTCAGTTTGAAGGTGTAAAATGAGCATACGTACTATTTTATAAAAGAACGTAAAAAAATCGTTGCGAACGATAATGTTAATGCTATTGATAGGTACACACTAACAACCTACCTACTGATAGGACAACCACTCATAAAACTATCGGTGTACAAAAAGTAATAATATGCAAATCCATAAGCAGCACGTAAATATCTAGTGGGCGCAAGGTTCGGTTCCCCACAAATCTGCCTCGGCCTATCTCGGTATCTCGCTCATATCTCGTGAAATATAATGTCCGCGCTTATGACGTGCGCCGCATATGCACATTGCATGCGTACACTTAAACAAATGCATTCGCTACAACCCTAGTAGAAGCGAAATCAAGGCCAGTAACTAGCTATTTGAACTAGGATTAAATTAGGAACTGGCCAGTAGCTGCCAACTGGCCAGTTTTACTGGACATAAAAAACGTTTTAAGAAAATAGACAGCTATAAGTTTTGAGGTTATCAATAAATGTAAGAAAGGTATGAATAGTATTCAGTTGTATCACTGGATTTAATCGAGTGAAACTTGGACAATTTCAACTAGTGATTACTTGCTAGTTTTGTTAAAACTATTGAACTGAATTGAACCAATATCTAATACCTAATGCATGTAGACATAGAGAACTTGTCAATATTATCTCGTTTCATACATTCTTACGAAATACTAGCCAGGCCATGTGTAAATAAAATTATTAACAACTAACTTTTGCCTGCGGCTCAGGTCGCTCGGAATTCGACAATTCGTAAAAATTCGATGTTTAAAAACCGAAATGTTTTTTCAAGACTACATGTAGCCTATGTCACTCTTCATCCTTTCAACTTAGTCTATGCCAAAAGTCTAGTCGATTGGTTGCTTCGTTAGGGCGTGAAGGAAGGACAAACAACACACACTACTATATAATATTAGTAAGGATTATTATAATTGGTTACTATAAAACAGGCATACGTATGATTTGGATTTGATGAATAATGATATTATAATAGTAATGGAAAGGTGTTTTTTTTTATATATTTTTTAATTTTCATATTATTTTACTTTACTCTGTCCTCTGCCACATTAAATTTTCTCATTGGGAGACAGAAAGACCACCACATTGCTAATTTCACTTGATATATTTACTTTTTGATACGATGTAAAACGAAGTGTATGAGGACTGAGGTATGCATAAATCAATTGAAAATTTTTGGCATAAACCAGTTGAAGTATAAAATACTGTTATTATTTGCGTATAAAATATCTAATATCATATCTATACATATGATAAAACAGTAAAATAGGAGTGTCTGTAAATTGATTATTTTTACAAAATAATCAATGTGGGGTTGCTAAGGAACAGTAATAGGACACATATAGAAAAAAAAGCTGTCTGCCTGTTTATACGCGCTAATCTCAGGAACTACTGGATGGATTCAAATAAATCTTTTTTTGTTCAATAGCTATTTTTATCCCGGCAAACTGTACGATTGCCACGTGATATACAAATTTGGGCGTAACGAAGTTGCGGGCACCAACTAGTTCTACGTATAAAATAGCTTGACTAACAACTAGCCGACTTGGAAGACAAAAAATATTCAATTTACCTCAAATATACCAAGGTTATATTTAAAAATGACTGTTACAGTTAGTACTATATGTGTTAATACTATGACTCGTTCTTGGAATCGCAATAAAATAACCAGATTTGAGAAATGTGTGAGACTGAGAGAAATTGAGTTACTATTGCAGTAACTGGTAGAAGCAGTTTGGGTTGCGACTGTACAGCACACTGTACGGCAATGAATGTACTACTTTAGTAGTTTGATCGCATTTTTATTTCGAAAAATATTACAGCAGTATCAGACGAACCAGTATGTCAACTTCAAACAAAATTAGAAATCGGCGCAGGCGCGGCTAGATTCACAGAAATGATCATCTCAAAGTCTAAGGGCCTGTTTCACCGCTTATTGTTAAAGTTTCTGTTAGGCTTTTTTGACAGATTCTCGATACAAAATCCGGCAAATATAGAAATATATATCAAATAAATAGACTGTAAGCGGTGAAACAGGCCCTTATACTTACAGAGTGTGTTGTAGACTGTAGTTATTAAAACTGTCAATAAGGTGTTCGATTGTAGATGACGAGATCATACAAGCTAATTCTGAAGAAAGTCAGATAAAATTTAAGATTTGTACTCTATAGAAAATATTAAATAATGTCTTCATTTAATATCTAAAATTCTGAACTGAATTAATTCCTTCTAAAGTAATTCGTCGCCCTGTGGTCAAAATTTGACAATAAATATTTAAATACACTACAATTCGGCATAAAGGTCTCGTTACTAGGCCATAAAATTTATGAAAAAAAAACTCAGACTTCAACCATAAACAAAAAAGTATTTTGTGTATGATTATTGTATCATGTCAAAATATTTTAGTGAGCGTATCGTGGTGTGTGTAGCGTTTTATTTATTAAAAATATCTTAAACCATATTTAAGAAAAATAATATTTGTATTCAACGCTCCTCCTCCATATCAACTGAGAGAAATTTTAATTTATAGAGCTTATAATTTATACATCTACGCGTCTTTCGTAAAAATGCATACAAAGATTTCCGCTCGCGTATTAATATATAGTTAATATTCTTCATATTTTACACGGTTGGTACCTGACAATAATTCACAGATACTTTCTTGCTGTCTTCATGTAAACTATGCATAATGGTTTCTGCAGTTAGTGCAAAAGTATAAATAAATACATGATGCCTTCAACCGCATGTAATCACAAATAGTAAAATATTACTTGTCACGTTTTCCACTATAATTGCGCTTATTTTTGCTGCTTTTAATTGCATTGAAACGAAGCAATTGGATTTTAATGAAAATTATAACAGGCTACAGTAGTTATAATTAAATAAATGTCCGCATAATTCGTAAAGTTATTTATGATTAAAGTTACCATAAAAGCAAAAGTGTGATAACCTGCTAAATATTTTTTTATTGATTGGAGTACAAACTTCGTTTCTGAAATGATAGGCGTGTGTTATCTTTTGTTTAAGCAAACGAACCTTTTTCCTATATAATTTAAATATACATGATATTTCGTTTCTATAAATTACGCTACGTTTCACTATACGTGTATAGTATAACATAGCGAGTAAATTCTTGAGTATACATACGTATCAATTTTATTCCTAGATGTGAGAAAAAAATTACCACGATATTGATTTACATTTAAAAAGGTAAATTAGAAACAACCATACAGTCAGGCAGTTTACGTTGCGTAAATATTTTTATTACTTTATTTACAGGTTATTTTTGAGAAACATGCAAAAAACACAAACACTAGAAACAGAGAAATGTGACAGAGTACAGTCGTGCTCAGCAAGCATTTTAATAATCATGCGTCGGCGCGTTTGACATGTACAATTGTGCAGAGAAGTCTCAAATCGTAAAGCACAGCCACCTCGCTGTATCGGATTGCGATGGCTCCTTGAATGCTAATAAACTGCTTCGTTGTAGGATTAAAGAATAATTCGCCTACTGGCCGAAGGACATAAAGACTAAAATTGTACTCACTAAGCTCTATTGATTTGTCAAGCACGGGCTTAAATATTATTTGCTGTATTTGTATTTGAAATGTCGCTCACACGTGACAACAAAAAAAATATCTAAAACAAAAACCGTCGAAATTGCTTACTTTATTTTCTTTCAATTGTAATCGATACTCCATAAAATGAATTTGATAAGTCTCGCATAAAAATTCAAACGTATTCATAATTATTATTCATGTATGGTTGTCGGTACATGGTGTGTATGGTGAGTGTGACATTAACGAACGTTACTGGTATTTCAATGGGTCATATATCGAGAGGAATCGACACCTCCGCCTACACGTACACTCGACTACAAAACGTTTAATAATTTATCATAAGTCTTCCGTCCAAAATATGGTCTGGTTTTATTTTCTTTAAATGGAAATGCTACCATTTTGTCATAAGAAAAGTGTTGTGAGACTATGCTATCAACAGATCTAATTAGTATGTAAACGCAAATAAAAAGAAACGATTGACGTGCAAAGTAAAATTATATTATTTTGTGCACCTTTCGTGTACCTGTACCTCGAACTCTATAAATCATAATTAGCAGTAACCTCTGCTGCCGATTTCTACATAATCTTTGGTGCTCTGACGTCACAACATTGTGAACAAGGACTTTTAACCTTAATGGATCAAGATATTTTGATTTACTCATTTTCAGAAGATTATTCGTTTCTGGGTCAAAATTATAAAATGTTTAAAATATTTGCATGCCAATTTATATGTTCTATATGAACTCTGTATAATGATATCTCTATTATATCTGAAATAAATAGCCGGGGAAGCGAAAGTGCTATTTTTGTAGTGACGCGAGCGACGTGGAGACCTAGTACGTTTTGTAGATTAGGTAAAACGTTAAAAAATTATAAAGGTCATTTTTTAGGGGTGGGATAAGACGCTACAGCGATTTTAAGGTTATAAAAAGACATTTCTTTATATGGTTATAAAAAATATTGAATATTTAGTTGACGTTTTAGACAGCAAGGCCTAAAGCCATTATTTGAATGTGACATTAAATATCTGGGAAGCTTGGTTATGAAATTATGAGGGTTTGTTGTTCTATGCTATACCTTTTATTGATTTACCTTATATTTAAATCATCAGTGCTTTATATGGGAGTGTTCTTTGGCATATTTAAAAAAAATACAGACTTCAACCATAAACAAAAGAGTATTTTGTGTATGATTATCGTGTCATGTAAAAATATTATAGTGTGCGTATCGTAGTGTATGTAGAGTTTTATTTATTGAAAATATCCAAAATTAAAACATATTTTAAAATAATATTGGTATTCTACGTTATTTCTCCATAAAAACTCTAACTGGAAGAAATTTCATGCTTTTTATATCTACGCGACTTTCGTAAAAAGATTTCCGCTCGCCTATTAATATATAGATAATATTCTTCTTATTTTACACTTGACAATAATTTACAGATATTTTCTTGATGTCTTCGTGTAAACTATGCATAATTGTTTCTGTAGTTAGTGCAAAAGTATAAATAAATAAAGGCATCATCAGCCTTCAACCCTTATCTTAATCTGACGTTTTCGACGATATTTTTTATTTAAAAATAACTTTTTAAGAACCGAACGAAGAAATCTGAAAATTTTTATACAATGATAAACAGAGACATGTAGACAGTCTACACTAGCCGCTCAAGTAAATTCCTAATTCCCCCTCTGGGGCTCCCCTACTAAAATTATAGTTGACAAAAAATAACTTCATTTTCGCAAAAGAATTAAATTATAAAAGAATGTTGATACGCCCTGAGACAAAACTTACTTCTCAGTAATAAAAAACTTCACTCAATCAAAGACAACTTCGATCAGAAACCGGCAACGAAAATCGACACTAAAATATTTTAATACGTTAATGATAGATAAAAAAAATATCAATGGAAGGAATTGACAAAGTTTGTACAACCGCAGAAAAGGTATTTGGATCTCTATTGCAAGGGAATAAGGAATACTACGAAAGTCAATCAAAATTGCCGATGGGTTAAGGCTGTGATTAATAGTACGAATGTCCAGTAGCTTATTTTTTGTAACATCCGGTGCCGGCTTAAGTATTACGACCATTTATCAAAATGTCTCGCGTTGAATCGAATTTATATTTACAAAAGTGTGCTTCGATTATAATTCATAGTAATATCTTTGGATCTGGAAGGTCTTGCTACCGTTTGAGATTCCGTATCTTATCTAGGGGACCAATTATATCTAAACGTTGTATAGATAATGCTGTTTGGCAGTTAGACTTTAGAGCAGGGATGGCCAACCGTTGGCACGCGTAACACCACTGGCATTGGCACGCGTGACAGCAGTAGCACGTGACATAAAATTTTGGGCACGCTACTGATAACAAAACATTTTGTTTTGTATATCTGCCACCGCTAGTTAAATTACATCTTAGACATTAAGTCTAGAATCCTCAATTTATTTTAAAAGCGATGGGCAATGCGGCTTACCCTACCGATTATTTGACTTTTCGCAGAGGTCTACTGACTTTTCGCTCAAGATTGGCGGTATAGTTCATTAACCCTCAGTCAAATTTACATTACAAACCGCGATTGTCAACAACAAAGTGCAACATAATACTGTGTTTGTAATCATGTTTTACATTGAAATTACAATTTTTTGTCAGAGGGTAAGTGAACCATACCGCTAATCTAGAGCGAATGCATTATAGAACAGGGGACCTAAAAAGGTCGTAACAGCAATATTGCAAAGGAATTGCTCTACAATTAGTTTTAGTATATTTTGTCCAAAAATCGAATTATTTTGATAAAATTGTAACTTCAAAATCAATTTAAATTCATTGTGAAATAACTGTTTAGTAAAATTTGTAGTCGTGTACAAGAAAAATTACAAAATGAATTGCTGTTAGCAATATTGCAAAGTGACCTTTTTAGGGCGGCAGGTTAATATACAAAATGTGACAGGTGTTATACAAACCGCGATTGAAAACAACAAAGTGACAACTCACAACGCAACACTTTATTGCCAATTGTCGCTTGAATAAAAATGACAAATTTTTGACAGAGGGTCAATAACCGCTACCTTCAAAATTTAATGAAAGCACTATAACCATAAAATAATAATTGTCGATTCCATTTTAAGATGGCCACGTGTTCAGAACTTTCTTCTTTTGGACCGAGTGGGGAGCTTTCACTCTCCTTTTGGGCCAATAAAGTCTAAGAGATCATAAGATTTTTTTTTATAATGTGTTGTTTTGTAAGTCGAATCTCTAAACACCAGTTCCCGTACGGGGTTATGAGATACAAAAAGGCGCGAGGTAATGATCCATCAGCGTGGTACTTCCGTCGGAGATCTGCTGATACGACGCTGATGCTGATAGTTGATATTGAGGCGGGCTTCGATCGCGTTACAGGCTACTTGGTACAGGGTGGTCAGGAATATCATCTGTAAAAAAAAACAACGAATTTTTTCACTATACATACTTTATACTTATGATTTCATTAATGGTAATGTGTTTTTGTTTATTGGTTTGTATGTTTGTACTTTCTACACGGCCTAACGAAGCAACAAATTAACTTGATTCTTGGAATTGACTTTGTTAAAAAAAAATATACAGTAATATAATTATGTTTTTCCAAGACTTTTAGTCTTGGAAAAATGTCATTTTTCCTGAGAAGCTTATAAGAAATCTTCGTTTCTACGCGATTTTTGAATTTCAACTGAGCAAAAGCGCTATTTATGAATTAGATACATTATTATGAAACTAGATTTATATGTAATAATAATAATACCTATGGATGCTTCACACCACGTAAATCTGGCCCCGTGCTAAGTACCCGAGGGACTTGTGTTACAGGTACCAGACAACAGAAATATATTTAATAATTTTATAGTGAACACAATATATTTAAGATTTTTTATTATATTATACACATAATAAATACACGTCCAAGACCCAGGAATATTGGAAAACTTGTAAACCAAAGTTCATACCTCTTTTAGTTTACCATATTCATAGCAAACGGAAACAATCACCCTGTACAAACTCGATTCAACCGGACAGATCTCGATAGACAGATAATGTCTCTTTGATAGATAATCTTTGGAATCGAACAGCGTTCGACGGGCGATTTAGTGTGGCAGTAATTAATAACCAAATACCCTTTAACAATATTTAAAGACTTTAAAGTGACGACCATCAATTTAGCAATTTAAAAGGATACTTATTTTGTTGAGAAAATAAAACATTGCTTCATATACAGTCGAGTAAATGTTATGACATTCAATTGTTTTATTGTTAATATCGAATTGACTGAACGATTTCTTATTTCTGAAATTTGGTCTAAGCTAAAATACACATATTATATAGTTACATATTTTATTGTTGATTATTGGTGGAAATACATGTTCCACATTAATAAAACTCACTTTTTACTTGCAGTGTTTCAACTTTGTTTACTGTTATTCATAATTACAAATAACAATTTTATAAACAATCTATTATATAGTTACTATTATACTACACTATTTAAACATTGTGGTATAGTGGTACTATTCTATCGGTTACCCCTTTTTGATAAGACGTAATATTTCCACGCCACAAGCCCGTGAAAATTTACAAATATTTTTTGAGTTTGGATCGTGATATCTCTATTACTAAATATAGATATCTTAATACAAAACATAATAATAAACGAGAATGATTTTTTTAACTAAAAAAAAGCAGATTATTCAATTTTAAGCTGCCAATACTCGAATGACGTTTCAACATCAAAACCGCCGCAATTTTTGAAAAAGCGACGAACCACTCTCCCTATTAATCTTGCTGTTTCGATACAATAAAAGGCAATTTGTTTAAGATTTAAGTTATCCGTAATTTGAACGGCTATTTCTCAATCGGATCATACTAATACAAAGACGTATTCGAATTAGATTTCCCCCGTAAATTGAACCTTGTGCCTTTCATAATAAAAGCCATGTATCCAATCGAAATCGATTTGTTCGACGTGACAAAAAAAACCTGAAGCCTTCAATCAAAATAATGACTTTATTTAAGATTGACAATAAAATATCTCGTACCCTATTGTATGCAAGCACTGCCTTAGTAGAAGATTAACATTTAGGTAAGGTAACCAGTGACTGCACCTTTATATTATAGTTAACTTAATCTATACTAATATTATAAAGAGGAAAAATTTGATTGTTTGTTTGAAGCGAATAGGCTCCGAAAGTACTGTACCGATTTGAAAAATTCTTTCACCATTGGAATCTTACATT
>JAOTAV010027662.1:0-21000 GCA_026546445.1 Cyclargus thomasi
TATCATATATAATATTTTACATGTAATTTTGTTAGATTAGGTACTATATAGTTCATTTTAGATAGTAATTTGTAAATTTGATTATTATTTTTTTTTTATTGTTTTATCCTACATTTTAGGCACCTGCATAATTTTGCTTCTGTACGCCCGAAGGTTGACTGGTAGAGAATGCCATTAGGCATTAAGTCCGCCTTTTTACCAGTATTGTGCATTAAGTATAAATAAATAAATAAATAAATAAACATTCTATACAAAAACTAATGTCAAGTTGTTTTTTTTGACAAACATGTCTTTTTGACTTTTATTAGATAAACATGCCATAATGTCTGGAGGCAAAGGCAAGAGATCCAAACGCCATGAGGGCTGGGAGGAGGCTGGGGGGGAGTTCTATCAGGAGCTGTACCCAGGGGGTGAACAGGAGCTGTTTGAGAACTTGCAGCGAGCGGACACCACTAAGCTGGCAACACTGCTGCCATCGAAGCAGGCGAGGAATAGTAAGTATATGCTGCTTCTTATATGACACTAGCGGACCAGGCCGACGTCATCCTGCAGGGCTAATTTGTGAAACTATTCTCCTTAAATAAAGAATTTCAGAGAAATCGTTCCAGTCGCTTAGAATTTTGGTGACAAACACATGCACAAAAAAATTATATATATACAAAGTATATATTTTTTTTTACCTCCGGCTTTGCCCTGTGGAAGTTATTTACATCTTATGGGTCCTAATATTTAAAGTTCCTATACTTTAAGTTACCTGTGTACATTGTACTCCATCAAATTCAGTTTAGTATAGTTTCAGCGTGATTGATGGACAGGCATTTTCACATTTATAACATAATATGTTATAGGACTATTATTTCCTTTTTTTTGCAGCGACCACGGTTAAGCGAGTGCGATCGCAGAATGAGAGGCGACAGTCTACATTCGCAAGGACGACGCAAAGTCGGGATATCCACCTTTCTATGCTTCCCGATTTGTCTGGTATGTTGAATCTGTATCATACAAACTACCCTTTACCTGTCAAACTATACGAATGCGAACTAGACTAATTCAAGTTCTGTTATTATTTTTTTTCAACAGAAAGGCATCATAGCATCATATAAATTATCTTACGTTTTGCAATTTCCAGAAAATCTATCAAACGAGGAACGGACATGGGAGGAGATAATGCAGATTAAAGCCATGCCGGTACCGATGCATCAGAAGCTGGAGCTCAAAGCACGCTTACAGGTAAGATCCGCATCGAAGGACCAATGGCAGCAATCTTGTTTTTTTAAGAATTATTTCCGTTGAACTGTTTAAAAAAGATACAACGTCGGATTTTTTCTACATTTAATTTTCTGCTGCAATAAAAATTAAAATTAACACGTTTATTAAAAACTTTGTGATATTAAAAAAAAAATAATGTTCTTTTTTAGAATGCAACAAAACTACGCTTACAAGGCTTCGAACAGTTACAATGGAAGCAAAGAAAAATATGGCACCGGTTCAGAATACGATTCGGCGAAATTATGGGAAAATTGGTGTTATGGCAATCCGCCTTACGGGAAATTGAAGGGAAATTTGGGACTGGTGTCGTAGCTTATTTCCTCTTTTTGAGGTGGATGCTCTTCCTGAATTTCGCCATATCCGTATTCGTTGTCCTATTCCTGATACTCCCAAATGTGTTGCTAGTCGAAAAACTCGAAGAGTGCACAGATTATCTTGAAAATTCCACCATTTGTTGCTCCCAGACGTACTTCGAGCGAAATTTGACGGATAATAACATCGCTTTGGATTTCATCCAAGGTACCGGTTGGATGGAGAAAACTATACTGTTTTATGGAGTGTACAGCAATCAGATTTATGAGTATCATTTGAAGGGTCTTGTCAGTAAAGAGATGTATTATAACATGCCGATGGCGTATATCTTAGTACCAATATCTTGGGCACTCTTCTCCCTGATTGCCATAGTAAAGTCCTCGGCTAGAGGATTCAAAGAAAAGCTTGTTGAGAGCGAAGGCCAGTTCTATAAATACTGCAACTTGGTCTTCGGAGGATGGGATTTCTGCATCCACAACGATAAATCAGCCAAGATTAAGCATAAGGCGTTGTACAATGAAGTCAAAGGATGCCTCGAAGAAGAGAAATACAAGGAAGAGAAACAGCAAAGATCTAGAGAAGGGGAAATATTTTTGCAGATCAAAAGAATTTTCATCAATCTATTGGTATTAATGATATTGATCGCATCCGGCATCCTAATATATGTAACATACAATTACTCCATGGATCAGCTCAACAACGAATTAAACATGAATCGAACCGATGTGTTCTTTTACAGAAACGAAGATAGGTATTCCTTTACTCAGCTGCAGAACACCCTATTGGAGTTTCTGCCGTTCTTAAGCATTGTGGGTTTAAATCTAGTGATACCAGAAGTCTTCGGGTATATGATCCGTTTTGAGAACTACACCCCGGCGAATGCGATAATAATCAGCCTTCTACGGACGGTTCTGCTCCGTCTATCGTCCTTAGCAGTCCTCTTGAGTCAGATGTATATCCAGATCACTTCTCCAAACCGTATCATATGTCCTTCCGACGAGGAATCCAACAGGCTAGAATGTTGGGAGACTTACGTTGGTCAGCAACTATACAAGTTGATTTTAACGGACTTCGCGACGCAATTTCTCATCACCTTCTTCATAAACCTCCCTCGATCATTCATCGCGAAACACGCTAGAAGCCGTTGCTTAAGAATAATCGGCTCCCAAGAGTTCTACCTTCCCAAACACGTATTGGACATCGTTTACATCCAAACCATCATATGGATGGGTTCATTCTTCTGCCCATTCCTGCCCATAATCGGTACAATCTTCTGCTTCCTCGTCTTCTACATCAAGAAGTTCGCTTGTCTAGTCAACTGCACGCCATCCCCTATAGTCCATAAAGCGTCCAAATCCAAATCTCTATTCATGTCGGTGCTTCTCCTTGGATTCGTGATATCCATCGTCCCCGTAGCCTATTCCATTGCTGAAATCGTTCCCTCCTGGAGTTGCGGGCCTTTCAGAGGGTATAACACAGTTTGGGACTACGTCATAGAGACTTTTGAGGGGTTCCCCGAATTCGTGCGCGGTTTTATTTTCATTCTGGGCACGTCGACGTTTTCTGTCCCGGCATTCGCGATATTACTCTTCTGCCTGTACTATTATTGGGCGGTGGCTTCGGCGAATCGTCACATGGTCGAGGTTTTAAAGAACCAACTGGTTCTGGAGGGTCACGATAAACAATTTCTGCTGAACCGCCTCAGCGCGTTCATTCGTCAGCACCAGAAGAGATGCGAGAGGAGAAATCGCGCTAGTTTCGCCGACGACGATTCCTCGATCCCACAGAGCTCCAGATAAAACTATACATTCCTGAAGTTTAGCCAATTTTTTTTTACATTACAGTCTTTATTTTCGCTCTCTCGCGTATGTATTTATGTATATAAGTAGCACTAAATAGTCAAATAGATCTCAATATAATCTAGACGCTTAAGATTAGGTAAATAATCTAATATACAGGTAACAATAAAAATATACTTTTTTCTGGTCTAGTAAAAATTTCACATGAATGAGTAAATAAAGATGACCTTGAATATTGTTATACCGCGTAAAGGTAGCATTCCGATCTTTGCAGCATGTGAAATTAATATAATGTCACTTTTTAAACGAGGCTGTCGGTCGGTTATAAATGAAACCTACAGCCTAGTTATAGTTAAATGGCATTTTAATATGTTGGTTTCAGTCGCGTATTCCAAATATCGGAAAGCACCCTTAAGGATCTTCACTTGTGAAAGGGATACTGTACATAAAATATTCAACTACCCTACAAATTCATCCTAATCTCAAATGTTTTTAGTCGTGTTTAAACTTCAAATAACGCGGTTACATCCATACACATAAAAACGTGTGAGTGAAACGAAACATTTAGTATGTTTCGTTTCACTCACACGTACTCGGGGCTGTTTTACCACTTCCTGATAAGTGTCGGATAGGCAATACACATCTCATAGATGAAGCACGATGAATCTGTCAAATAAGATGAGTAGTATCCAACGCTTATTATAAAGTGGTGTAGCATGCCCTTATTCTGTAATTGGACATTTTAAACTACATACAGCCATTTGAAATTGCATTTATTTCTTTGTATTTTATTAATACCAAAGAGCAAGGGTAGAGTTATCACTAGGTAAAATTTGTGACGCATATGACTGTATAAATTTAAAAAAAAATGGGGGTATTTGGAAACAAATTAAATTTGTAGAGTTACCATGTTGTATATTTTCCGCGGACACAATATTATTTCTTCCATCCTTAATGTGCCAACTCGGAAACTTTGGTCATGTTTAGTTTTTAAGTAAAATAATTTTTAGTAATGAAATTCTTTATAAATAACTTAATTTATATAAAAATCTTTAACGTTTCACAAGCTCAAATTACGCGAATATTTATTTGTCAATGTTCCTATCTTTCATTTTATATTCAAAAAAATATATATATTTGGTATCAAAATAATTCGATTATTAATGTAATTTTAATAGTGATTATTGTAGTAAATTAAAAAATTCTAATGATATAAGGTATTTGAAGTCTTGTAAATAAAAATGAAAAAAAGTATCGATTTTTAGGTTACAAAATACAGCTGTTTTGGAAAAATGGAAAATTAAGTAACTCAAATCTGTATGTATATTAAAGATCGAATACTCAAGCCTCACTCAAATTGAGGGACGCTCAAGTAGGAGAGTTCACTAAATAGAGCCCATATAATAGCATTTACGTTTTAAAATAATTCCAGTTATACTGTAGTTAAATGTAAAAATACTAGCTGCCATAGATTTTTATACGATGTACGTAAAGGTCCATAGTGAAACTAGTAGATTTTAGCAAATAGCGACAACACTTTTCATTTTTTGGTGGACAGAAATATATATGACAATACTTTAGAAAAGAGTTTGTATTAAAACTAAAAACTAACAAAAATATCAAAATTATTACAGGTGTTAAACATTAAGTTTTTTGTGAATTTTATTCGATAATCACAGATTATAAATAGTTACGTCACTGCCAGCCTGTCATATACAATGTGAAAATAAATGTATCTAGCAACAAACTGTGTTTCATTCTACACGTACAAAACTCGAAAGGATTTCGATAAATTCTACCCCCAAGGGATAAACTAGCGGATGAAAGTTTGTATGAGAATACTTATTAAAGCGAGCGAAGGAGCAGCAAAAGCTAGTATAATAATATTAAAGCTTGTATATTTTTACTATAAAAAAAGTTGTGTTTTTAAACCTCATGTTTTTTATAGTCAAAAAAAAAATTGCAGTCACGCCACAAATTGTTGTTTAATATATTTTTGTGAAAATTAACGAGACTGATTTGACAAAATATAGCCTAATTTTGTCGGAACAGTCTAGTTTCATGAAAAATTAAAAAATAATTTGGATCACCGCTTCTAACTAAAGTTCATTAGAAATGTGATCAAAATATAAGAGGGGTAAGTAAAACTACATTTTTATAACAAAGATATTTAATAAACTTAAAGTACACAAATTACAAAAATAAACTAATCCTTTTATTCTAATTTTCAGAAAATCTAGTCTCGTCTATTAAACAATATTGAGTTAAATTTATATTGTGGTCAAATAAGTCAATAGCAGTTCGAAAATATTACGTCCTTGTTTGACGCCGGAAAATTCACATAACAGACAGGAACAAAACAACATGTTTTGTCAAATGTACACAAAAATAATATAACTCAATATTATCTAACACTAAATCTTAATCACAATTTTAATAATAATATTATAATCAGTATTTCGTGATGTATTCGCACTAAATTGCACAATTCGTTCACTTGCAACACATGCAAGTAAAAAAAATATATCTTTAAGACTTATATTTAGTCATTAAATCACAATTGATGACTAAATATCTAAGTCTTTACTTTAGTCACAAAAAAAAAACAATTTTGAAAGAAAAAGAAAAAAATAAAAGTATTTTGGTAGTAATAAAAAGCTGTATTCAATGGCAGTATATTTTTTTTGCAGGACCGTCCTAATATTATCAGTGAAAATGGTGTTACTACATTATAATAATACTTTAATATTATAAGGCATATACCCTGTTTTAAGTCTTTTAATATTTAAAAACTACAAAATTTTAATTTTGTAGTACT
Organism: Cyclargus thomasi; assembly: GCA_026546445.1. Classification (NCBI taxonomy): domain Eukaryota; kingdom Metazoa; phylum Arthropoda; class Insecta; order Lepidoptera; family Lycaenidae; genus Cyclargus; species Cyclargus thomasi. The sequence continues at coordinate 6,199 of JAOTAV010027662.1, forward strand.
TTTAACCTAATATTTATTACCTATTTACTCTATCTATCAAAAGTGTTTGTAGGACTAGAAGTGGAACTGTATAATTTGGACGAAAAAAACTAAACTTAGTTTTTAAAACTTCTAAGAAATATAATATATTTTCACTCAAATTTTCTAAAATAACAAAGAACGAAATCCCTAACATTGTTAATTAAAATAAATGAACACCAAACTTATCTTTTTTATTAGAATTTATAACTTTAAATATTAGGAATATATTATGTTATTATTAAAAATTGTAAAAATCTCACTTCAAACCATATAATATCTTTCTCTGTCGCATGTAATATGATCAGTGGCGTAACAATAGGGTGGCTACGCCCCCCCCTTAACCTAAAAAGGCCCTGGCCTTAGAGGCTCTGAAATATTTTAGTACATTCATTGTACCCGTTTCGCTATTATCGTATCGATTTTTGCAAAGGGGCCCATCACCCGGTCTCCAAATCTATAGTTACGCCACTGGTAAGTATTAAGATATCCTTTATGATCATACCAACTTTTTTTTAGAAAAATTTCGAAAATTATCAAATAATTCTAACCTTGTGTCTGCTGTCCTTTTTAATTTACTTCTATCAGACACGAAAAACTAATCAACACTTACTTTTTTTTAAAAAACCAAAAATCTTGCATCTTTTTTTTATCTTATCTATTTTCTATAAAACGACAGAGATATCCATTAAAAAAATATTTATTAAATTTCAAAAATTACCAAAAATCGTATCCTCCCATTAATTGGTATTTATCAATTTCTTTATGACCGCGAAATAATTAAAAAAATATATATTAAAAAAAAATTCTAATCTCGATCTTCTTATCCCTCTCTATTCTCTACATAATATGGCTAATTGACACTTCATAATAATTATCAGGAATTATTATTGAAGAATTATTTTCAGTAGCGGCTTTAGGGGATGGCGCGGTTGGGTGACCGCCTGAGGCGCCGTAGCCATATAAAAAGGGCACCCTGCGCCCTTCGTGAACTTTCGCCCACGGTGTCCCTAGTGCTAGAGCCGGGACTGATTGAATCAAAGAATTCTAACCTCGTATATTCCACCTTACCATTTTCTACAAATAAGAGACTGCTAATTCACACTCGCCTGCGTACAGTCCCCTTTACCGTACGTCTTGCCTGGCTCGTATAGAAACAAAGTGTGCTCCGGACTTGTCTTTTGGCGCTGCATATCTGAAAAATATTAATAACTATCAATCAAAATCAAAATCTTTTTATTCAAAATAAGTACTTTAAGTACACTTTCTGAACGTCAAGACTACGGTTCCTACCACTAGTCCGGGAACTAACCCGGCGAGAACAACCTGCGTAACAAACTCGCACGGGTTCACCTTTTACCTAAAAGATGAAAAATAACAATAATATGTCTTAAAACCAATTTTATAAACAATAATTGTTTTTAATACATAAGTAATTGTAAGTCAATGTAAATATTACAATGCGTTGTAAATTATTTGTAAAATAATTATAAAAAATAAATTAAAAACATAAACTATAGTGCTTTCGCCCAATATAGACCGTAAAAACCGCGATTGACAACAATTCGTTATTATTTACAATAACTAATTGTTGTCAATCGAGGTTTGTATTGTAAATTTTTTTTGTAAGAGTTAATACTCAGATCGCTAGGTGGGTGATAACTTAGGGCGCTGCTTGCTTGAAGCTGCAATCTGTCAGTTACTCACATTTTAAACCCAATCTTCTCATCTTGGATCAGTGGCAGCTTTAAGGGGACGACCGCCTAGGACGTCGGATAAAAACGAGCACTGCTAACTTTCATTTACATCTTAAACCCAAATTCTCCTCGACGTGTCAGAGGTCAGTGGCGGCTTTAGAAGGGCAACCGCTTAAGGTGCCGGAAAAAAGGGGCTCTTCTGTTATATTTACTTACATCTCAAACTCAATCTCCTCTTGTGGCCGACTTGTAGTTGTCTTCTGATCGTATCGGAGGCGGAGGCCGGGCGGGGGGCGAAACGACAGGTGTCGGAGGAGACGCTCTTCGTTGTGAGCGCTGTAACGTTATGACATGGAGAAAAACAATCACTTAAGTTTACGCGAATACCACCACCGCGCCCTGGGAACGTGAGACGGGGCGGGGGATGGGCGAGGAAGCCCGAATCGAGTAAGAGCCGGTAACCATGGCAACCCTCCCTCGCCACGCCGCGCTCATATGATTGTGGTCAAGCTATAAGTTCTTTTACGGATTTTGTCATGGACCACAATTATTATTCGCAACAAAATCCGTGCTTAATAATATCATAACGTCGAGAATGCTATTAATATTAAAAAAAATTTAACCGACTTCCAAAAACGAGGAGGTTATTATAAAGTTTCTTTTTTTTTGATTTTATTGCTGAAATTCGTCATGGAGATACTTGGAGTCCCGGGAAGGTTATATGGGCGCGAAAATGTGTGGTTCGAGTGATAAAATTATAAAATGTATTCGACATATGTAATAAAAGTGGTTTTAATTCCAATCCAATTTTGTGACGTCACAATAGAAAGGGTCCTCAGAAATGTGACCATCTGTGACAGGGGTGGGGGGTGAGGGTCTAAAAACCATGAAATTTGTGTGACGTGCTTTATGGATGATCCCTATTGTGTTAGCTCAGCTTAATAAATAATACTGAATAAATGCTACCGTTGGATAAATGATTTTATTGCTGTATTCGAAGCTGCGATTTTTGTTTATGAAACCTTTAAAATCCCCGCAAATATTACGATATCGAAAATGTTTTTGTTCCAGAAAATGTGTGTGTGTGTGTGTGAATGTGTTTGTGTGTGTGTGTGTGTGCGTGTGTGTGTGTGTGTGTGTGTGTGTGTGTGAATGTGTTTGTGTGTGTGTGTGTGATTGTGTATGTGAATGTGTGTGTAAATGTGTTCGTGTGTGTGCGACTGACGCAAACGTACCTCGCTCCAGCACTTTGTGATCCGACTCCGGCTTGTGCAGATACGAGGGGTCCCAGGTTCGATTCCGATCACCTATGGATAGATTCCTGTCTGTAATGCTGGTGTCCCTCACGCTGCCAGTCGTTGACGACTTACTAGATTTTGATATCTGAAATTATTCATTCTTTATGAGACGCGTTTGAGCAGACCGCTAGCTACAATGTGGAAGGAATATACAGTAGACATAGGCGGAACCCTATAGACGCGACTGGCCAGAGCAAGAACAAAATGGCAAATTTTGAAGGAGGCTCGCCCGAAGTATTACCACAACCTCACAGAAAACTGGCGTGGAACGGCGTTGTGCTGTGTTTCGTTCAGTGAGTGAGTTTACCGGTGGCCCAACTTTCCTAATACCCTTTCCCTATTCTCTATTCTCGCATAACCGGCCTGGCAACGCACTTGCGATTCTTCGGATGTCGCGAATGTCCCTGGGCGACAGTATTTGCTTTCGTCTGCTCGCTTGCCCCCCAAAAATATCATAAAAAAAGGCTTTCACCACTAAAGGCGGTCCTCATATCTAATATTAATATAGATAAAAAAACAATACTAACCAAATTATTAACAAACTATAAAAAGTTCACTGTAATGAGGGATAATTAAAAGCTTTTTTTATAAGAAGACGGATCACCTGATAGAAAAAATCTACCCAAGGATGAAGGAACCCCCACTTACCACCCCAAATTTCCCAAAGGGGTTAGATGGTTTTTTTGTAAGCAGACGGATAACGTGATAGAAAGAAACTACCCAAGGATATAGGAACCCCAACTTACCACCCCAAATTTCCCATAGGGGTAAGATGGCTTTTTTATAAGCAGACGGATCACGTGATAGAAAAAAACTACCCAAGGATGAAGGAACCCCAACTTACCATTCCAAATTTCCCATAGGGGTTAGATAGTGTTGCTGGTGAACTCAGTTATGACGAAAGTTAACTCATTTCGCGCAGGTTCAGGCGCTAGGTCACGGCGAAATTCTTATAGTGCCGCCAAACTTCTACGAGAAAATCTGCCAGACAACTTTTTATATGGCGTGCGGCGCCCCATTTTACCCGACGCCCCGGTCGGTCACCCAGTCGCGTCAGCCACCCTAACGCCGCTACTGTTTCCCTTCATGAACCTACCCTTTCATGACAAAACCTCTGTACCACAGTCAAATGTATAAATTGTGTACTTACATTATTCCTATTTAATGTAGGACTTGACTGCGGTCTGTGCTTGAAGTCAATATGGTTGACGCCTTTCCTCACAATCGGTGACAGCTTCCTAAACTCATTCCTTGGCTCCAACTCAATCTTCACTGTCTCCGTTGTGGTCTTACTGGCTCTACCAAACAACGGTGACAACTTCGGCTTAACCGCTTCTTCGGAACTATCTATGGTTATCGTACTATCACTAGGTTTGTTAACCGGTTTAACGATTATGACAGTATTGTCAAACTTCTCAAAGTTGGGGTTCTCGAAACCAGTTGCATCATTCTCAATTTCCGCTGGTGGTGTCAACTTTTTGGGTGGTCTCATTAGTCTCTTTCTACGTTCTAATTCACTGTATATATCAGTTTGGACCCTGAGGTTTATGTCACCGTATCTCCGTATTATGTAGTTGAGTAACCATTCATACCCTTTCCGGAGACCGGGGTCAATTTTTACCTTCTTTGCCTTTGTATTGGTTGATGCACTGTAGGACTCAACTAAAGTAGGACATCTGTACCTGAAAGTTTAAAATATAAAAGCTTATGAGTTTAAAAAAACACCATCCAAGTGCGAGTTAGACTCGCGCACGAAGGGTGCCGTACCAGTACAGAGGAAAAAAAATAAAAAAGAAAAAAATGTATAAAAAAAGTAAAAAAAAATTTTGAAAACGTAAAAAAATTATGAAACATTTATTTATCGTTATTATTATGCATCTTTTTATGGAACAAAAGCGCAGAAAACATATTTGTTGTATTAGAACCACCTTTAAATATTTGATTTATTTTATTTTTATTACTTGTTGCTATAGCAGCAACAGAAATAAATATTCTTTGAAAATTTCAACTCCCTAGCTATTACCGTTCTGTTGCCGCCCATGGACACTCGTGATATCTGAAGAATCGCAAGTGCGTTGACGGCCTTTATGAGGAAATAGCGAATGGGAATAGGGATAGGTGGATTACGGAAGTTGGGTCACTTGCCGGTTTCAGTCACCGATAATTATGTGTGTCAATTTCACGACGAGAACACATGTAATAAAACTGTCAAGTAATTTACATGCTAATGTCTTGTTTACACGTATTAAGTAGGTAACTAAATTTTTAGTTATTAACTGCATGTAATCACAAAATTTGACGACCTCTGTGGCTCTGTTGGTAAACGTGTTGGTAGTTTAAGTCGGGGGTCGCGGGTTCGAATCCCACCGACGGAGCAAAAGCTTTTCAATGTTCCTGGGTCTTGGATGTGTATTAAATATGTGTATCATATAATAAGTGAAGTGTCCACAGATGTTATTATATTATAATTAATTTACTAGCAAGTTAAATGACTTAAAATGAAGTTAAAATTTAGTTACCTACCCTTTTACTTTATATGTGTAAACAAGACATTAAACAAAATTGACAAAAGATATTTGAAAGTTTTACTTGACAATTAACATTACTTGACAATTAACGTTACTTGAACAGTACTCAATACTTTACTTGGAGATTGAGAAAGATGGTGTTAGTGTCCTTTACCTATTAACCATTGGTTCTATGTTCAGTTTTTCAACAACATCCAAGTCATCCAGAGCTCCGTTTTTGTCTTGTTTATTAGCTAGCACCAAAACTGGCTTGCCTGAAAATAGAATCATATTCACCAGTCTCTAGCTTTGGAGAGCTATTATTTGGCACCTAGAAAACTAGTAAAAATAATGTTGAGTCTGTAGTAAGTTAGAGTTGCCAGGCCGCCCAGAGACACTCACAATATTGGAACAGTTGCATTGCTGGCCTATTAAGAGGATTACACTCTCTTCTGGAAGATAAGGCATACGCCTGGTTACCTACTAGTATTTGCTATGTAAAACGGGAGCACGCCATGTGAGACAGTTAGGCCCTACGAACATTGGTAAAGGCTGTTGCCTGTGACTACATCCACAAATGAAACTTTATGAATACTGCTTGGCTCCTATTGGTCATAGTGTGATGTTATAACATATTAAATAGTCCATTTATGGAAAAAGGCTATATATAGCCTATAGCCTTTTTCCATAAATGGACTAACCAACACAATAATATTTTTTTAATTCCGACCAGTACTTTCTGAAATTAGAGTGTTCAAACAAACTCTTCAGCTTTTATATTATTAGTAAAGATATATATAACGCCACGCAGCTGCCCGCTTAACGCAGAAAGCCCACAGTTTCTGATCTTCCATTGATAATATATGCATACAAGTACCCACATACCACTTATCTTCATGCACCAATACCAAAACAAGCTGTTGATTAAAACCTTAATATTGATTTACCATGAATAATTAACGTACCTGATATTTTATCATGCGATAATACCTCCTCTAATACGCTTTTACACTCCTCCAAGCGTGTATAATCGCTCGAATCTATGACGAAAATCACTCCATGTACTTCACTGTAATATTGTGGCCAAATCTGACGAAAGTGGGGGCCTCCACCTAAATCGTAGACAGTCACAGGTGTATCTTTATGTATAAGGTTTACTGCCTTAAAACCAACAGTGGGTAAAACTTTTTCATCATTTTCTCCGGCCAAATTGTTTACTGTTTTCGTCTTGCCCGCGTTGTCCAAACCGATCAAAATTAGGACGATATGACGACGTATACGTCGCCTTCTGAATCGACCGAAGCACATACCCATCACTTAGAATTATTTTCACAACAGAAAATAACTTAAAATAATGAAAATCAATCAAACAAACATCACACATTCATATTTGTATGAAGCCGCCATTTGTGAAAACACTTTTTTTGTTGACACAACGGTAACCAATGGCAATGACTTCCGATGTGGCCAGTGTTATAATTTTATTTTCCTTAAAAATTTAACAGTATGAAAACGAGTCGATACTTTTATTTCCCATATTTATTAGTAAATAAATATGAACCATTCAGACTCCGTCACATAACAGTCCGCTCTCATACATGATACTAATTTTATCCCTATTGTTCCAACTTCCTTGTAATGTATATAAACGTAAGTTTGTCTAGATGTTTGTGCGTCGATCACGCAAAAACTGTTTAACGTATTTTGAGTAAATTTAGTATTCAGGTACTGCACTTAAAGGAGAGTAGCTTAGAGTTTGTTTTTTTAACACGCTAATCTCAGGAACTACTTGCCGGAATTGAAAAATTATTTTTGTGTTGGTTAGTTGATTTATTAGATTTGATATTAGTTAGAGGAAGGCTATAGGCTTTACAACATCACGCTACGACCAATAGAAGCCGTGAAATAATCAAAAAATGCTGTAAAACGGGATAATCGTAGTCGCGGGCAACAACTAGTTAATTATATACGTGTGAAACCAACAGTACAGTTCGAGTTATATCATTCTGTGAAATATTTAAAGGTCACACCTGTTTATATAAAAACTGTCGTAATCCTTGGCTGAAACCAATGTTATGTAAATAATTTATCACGTCCACCTGTACAGGGTGTAAAACATCGAACATGACGAGTTCGACACGCGCACTAAGAGTTCCGTGCCAGTGGACTAAAAATTTGAAAAGCTTGTTCTTGAAATTTAACAGTTAAACAGTCTATCACGACATGCAGCAATAGCGCGATGTAGAGGTGTACTGTGATTTTTATTATCAAAAAAAGGTAAAAACTGGCAAAAACTGGCAAAAACATGTTTTTGTATGACAGGCACCCTTACATATTTTTTAGTATGTTTTAACGACAACACAGATACACATTCAGTGATTATTTCAGCCCTCTAGCTATTACCGTTCTTTAGATACAGTCTAGAGACAGACAGACATCGAAGGGTTATTAGGGTCCCCTTTTCACCCTTTGGGTACGCAACCCTAAAAATGGCTCCTACCCAAAATCGTCGGTTATCTAGTCATTTATAATTCAATTCTTCACAATAAAACAGAATATAAAAATACATAGTGGACATTTTATTCAATAAATACAGGTACGATTTTCTCATCAATATTTACAAAGCTATATAAATAATTCGCGCCAAAGTGCCGGCATTTTGTCTCCGCATATTATACAAATAGATTTGACCATTTCAGTCTATCCATAGATAATATACACACATACAAAAACCACTTCTGTGGATGTTAATTAAAGCTTATTTTAGTCAGCGCAACAGGCAATTTTATTCGGCAAAAAAAACTACCTTTCTCATTCCCTTCCATACAAGTTAAAGCTATTTTTAATATCAAATCTATTTGTATAAATACTTAATATTATAGTGGATTGAATAAAAATTAAATAATGAAGAAATATGTGAGAGAGACAAAAAACAATTTAAGATTTTAATAAGATTTCCTTTTATTCTTTTCATCTTTAGCAATGAAAATTATGGCCTTTTAAAAAAGGAATTGGCATGTAGCATTACATATTTTATTTCCTGGCTGCGGTGTTCAAAATGCTGAACGGCAAAATGATACGGATTCATATAACAGCCTCTTTGTCAATTTACAATTTCGACAAGACAATAAAAAATGTGGCAACAGATAATAAATATTAAACTTTGTAGCTCTAGATTACAAACTTATTTTGATTGTATCGTGTTAAAACAACACTGTCTGTCATTTTTTTCTCTTCTTTGCGAATGTTGTCTCTCATTCTATAATATAATTTTGTCTTTCTAAAAGTAGCATTCCAATCTTTGCAACACGCTACCGCCAACAACAAAAATTTTGTTACTATTTCTGCTGAAATTGGTCTAGCAAACAATGCCAATGCTGCGATATTTAAAAAAAAAGTAATTCTAGAGCTTGAATTACTTTTTTTAATAAAATAGTGGGACAAACGAGCAAACGGGTTAGCTGAAGGAAAGCAACCACCGCCCTAACATCAGAAGAGTTGCAGGCCATTTAACAGGGATAACATTATCTTTTTAAAGGTTCACAGGTCGTAGCGGCCCCGGAATACTGCTGTTGATAGTTATTTCCAGAGTTTTACAGTGCGAGGCAGAAAGTTACGCGAAAAGCGCACGCTAAAAGACTGCCACTAATCAAGATGATGTGGGTGGTAAATTTTTCACGTCGGTTGTCGCTTCTTATTCATAAAAGGGAATTTTATTTTCATTTCCGTGGGATGCGTTCACGCGCTGCCGGGATCGGAAAGCCACTCTTAGATTTAATCCACAATCCACTTCCAGTATGATGGAAGTATATCTATTCAATAGTGCTTCTGAATGGTTACACATCAAAATAATAACCTAGTACCAATCTAACTTTGGCGGATTGGAGTTGCAGGCACCCAAGCCTGCAACTCCAATCCGCTAAAGTTAGATTTAGCGCAGGAACCGTACATATTTACGGGATAAAAAGTATCTATGTCTTTACTTGGGACTCAAAGTACCTCCATACCGAATTCCAGCAAAATTGGTTTAGAGATTTGAGCGTGAAGAGGAAACACACAAACACACTTTCGCAAGTATAAAAGTTTGTTACTCCTGTGTGCATATCAATAATATTTAGCAAGGAGTAAGCCTATATATTAATAAATAGGCCACTTCTTATCGCGGGATATCAACATTTATTTTTCCCTTTTCAACATCGGGGCGCAATTGGCAATTAACATTAGTATGGATTAACTTCAATCTAGTCTAGTGTAAAAAAATAAGTCGGGTTTTCCTTCCTGACGCTATAACTAGAACGCACGAACCGATTTTCACGTATTTGCATTCGTTGGAAAGGTCTTTAGCTCCGTGCGGTTTATAGCAAAGAAAACATAGGACAAATTTATCAGTAAAGCAGGAAAACCGGAAAAATCAACGCGGACGAAGTCGCTAGTAGAATATATAAATTTCCATTAACCCGCAAAACCCTCGAAATTCTGCCAAATATTTATTTGAACCTAACGAGTATAGTATCACCAGATTTAACAGAAAAAAATGCCAGATCCTTCATCACATTATCCAGCGTAATCTCTGCGCCTTCCATCTGTTCGTCGATCAAATGCAATGACAGTTCTCCAGTGTTGCCCTTAGCGAATAACCTCTGCACCAGTGTTACCAGCTTCTGAACTGCCATGGTTGCGGGAAATTTCTTTTTAATGGTTTTGCCTTGTTCGTCTTTGAGTATAACTTCTAGTAACTGCGAGGTAAGTGTTGTGGATTTCGGTTGTTTGACGAGCAGACTGTCGTCTGGTATGCCGTATTCTGAAAAAAAACTAAGTGTCAAAATCAGTGCAAAACTTTTGAAGAATCTGTCATGCTATTATTGACTATCAAGCTGTCTGGAATAAAAAAAAAACTGTGTAACGCATCATTTCCTTTTACATTTACTGTTCTAATCTTACTAAAAATCGTAACACATAAATTTTGTGTGCCTTGGAACTTTCAAATAAAAAAACCTGTCAAAGAGCTCCGCAAATCTGGAATGTTCTATGTTGAAGGCCGCTGTCTTAGTTTGGTCGTTGCGGGCCAACTTCATATACATAATGCTGTTTATTACTCAAAACCATGGTATATTCATGGCCTTAAAATAAAAAAATCAAACCTTGGCATATGCCTCGGAACTTTAAATTTAAAAAGCGAACTGTTAACGAGCCCCGCGAATCTAGAATGTTCTATGTCGAACGCCGCCATTTTGGCCGTGACGTGATGAGCTAACGCGTAACGCTTCACGAATACTATGTTTATACTCATGTATAATGTTTTTGCTTTTCATTATTTAAGATATGACTAAAACCAAGATATTATGCCTCGGAACTTTATGCCACTACAGCGACCGCCGCTCTACTCCGCGTTTCGACCTTAATGTAAAATAAAAAAAAAACTTACTCTCAACGAGCTCCGCGAATCTGGAATGTTCTATGTCGAAGACCGCCATCTTGGCGGGGTCGTTTCGCGCCAACTTCCACTCCGCACCGTAACGCTTCATATAGTCGTATTCCGCACCGCGTCGCAACTCCCGCGTTATTGTTGATCCGTTCAATTCCTGAAAAAAAAAAGTGTATACCCTTATGTCTTACTAAAAAAGATTTCAGACACCATTCTATTAAAGTAAAAATGGGACGCTCTTTGCCGTGGGAATGCCATGCTTGACATTGCGCTGTATTTGTCCAATGAATTTGTTTATTGGAGGTCAACTTCCCTCGACCTTCTTTCCCGTGTGTGGAAGTTTAAATGTCAGTTGAATTAAAATACCAGCAACACACTTCCAAAACTTCTGAAGTAACAATTGTCCATGGTCAACGGTATTTGCTTTAATCAGGTGACCCATCCGTTTGTTTGACTTCTAATTTTATAAAAAAATTTGCTGGTCCCAGTCGCATGCTGATAAACCATCACCCGCTTACCTTAAGCGTTCCAATCTTAGCGATGATCAGTTGTGAGCCAGTATCATAGTCTTCCGTAGCTTGTATCGGGTTCTTCAGAAAGTATAGCTTCTTTAGTGATTTCAGTTTGTTCAGTTCAGATATGGATCGCCACTGAAGAAAAAAACAATTTTAATATATATGTTACCGGAAAATATAAAGATCGGAAAGTTAATCAATTTACCAAAAAGTTTATAAACTTTCGTAGGATTCTAAGCGGGAGATAAGTTGTATTATTTTACGCTTATTTCGTAAATTGATAAACTTGCTAAACTCACTCGTAAAATACTAAATAACTATGCAATAACTAAACGCCACGCGCGATCTGATTGGTTGACTGCAACGTGTCACTTCTCCTTCCTCATGGCCGACATTGTTCACGAAAGAAATTAGAAAGCAGTGGATTATATAGATAATGTAATAAAAAAACAAACTGATAATAACAAACTCAACTCACTACATCCGTGCCAGAGACGAATCAAGCATTTTCGCTTCCAATTTATAGTTTGTCAATTGTGATTGTACCAAAGCGGACACAAGCATGGCCCGTATGAACATCAATTAATTAGAAAGCAGTGGATTATTTTACGTTTTTCAAAGTTGCGTATATTTAAAAGAGCTTCTGTGATTTGTCGAACCATGTAGTATCTTACAAATGGATATTGTTAATCAATGACAACAAATCTTGATGATAATAAGAATCCCACAAGAATAATGTCCAAAACTACTTACATCATTAATGTTATTCCGGTTCAAAAACAGCACCTCCAAATTTTCCAACACATCAACTTTGGCTCCGGGATCATCGTTGAACCTTATTTCACTTATAACACAGTCGTTCAAACTTAACACTTTGAGATTCAACCAGCCGAGGTTCACCACATCGTACCAAGACTCAACAGGATTTCCGTCCAAGCGGAGAGTCGTTAGGTTCTGTAATGTGTTTTCCGGTGGCACGATCCTCTTGATTCTGTTATAAGCTGCTATGAGCTCGGTGACGTTTGGCCAGAGGTGTGATAGAGCCAGGATGTCTGACCACTCGTAGTCGCAGACGGACAGGTTCAGTTTCTCCAGGCGGTTGAAATGGGTTGAAAGTTGTTTCAGGGTGTCTTCGGGCATGTCGATCGCCATGCGATTCTTGCTGTAACACAAAACGATCCATAAAGTACCTTACACTTAAGGTTGGTTAGTTTAGGTGGTGATAGAGGAGATAGATAGGAGATAGGACTGTACATGCTCGAGAGCGATGAGGCAGAAAGAGGTCGCGAAGCGGAACAGAGAGCTCCATTCCGCTCCGACGGCATAGGACAGGAGTATGGAAGCGTGACTACGCGGCCCTCCAGTAACACTCGTCCATCCGGGACTACGGGTTTCAGAGGACCTCCCCGGCTTAACTAGTCCCGGCGTCGAGAGAATTTGAACGTTTGCCGGAGTTTTCCCATATCGGTTGACGGGCCGGTCGTGGAGGGGTGGTCCTGTGTTAGACATATCCGGGACATCCCTCCGTAAGCTGTTTCAACACACATTGAACCCGTATATTTTGTCCAATCAATCAATCAAAGTTTAAGTAGATGTTTACATTTGATAAGTTCCACATATTCTACTATTAACAAACTGCACAGTTTGTTAAATATATTGTAATCGTTAAGTTATTAAGTTACATTTTTTTATTTAGTAAATTATTATGTCCAATTAATGAATATTAAAATTATGTCAAAAAAATATATATAGTTATCAGCATCAAGGTATATTTAGATTAAGTTAAATCATAGAGTAATTATAAATCAGCGTGTCCGTAGTTTTTAATTCTTTTCTGACCCATAGATGTCAAGAGTATTAAATATGCCATATCGAATAAAAATTTTGTGTGAAACGTGCCATCTACTTGACTACTGTTAAAACTTGTTGCAAACTCAGATGCACAAAAATTATTCTCCAAAAATTACTCCGCTAGATGTCGCTGAATAATTTTACCGGGAATGTCATTTATTGAAATTTTGCAGGTCTAAGTTTTTGATTTTTTAATAATATTTATTGATATATTTTAATATAATAATCATAATAAAATAACTTGCTATTTCAACACAAGATGGCGCAACAATACTTATTTCGCGCCATTTTGTGTTGAATATGCAAGTTTCTTTGAAAATTATAATGACGCCATCTTCCAGTTGCAACTTAAAACTGGCTGATTGGTTTTGAAATATTTTTTAGAAAATCTTAATCATTAATATACGAGTGTTTATACGATGTTGTAGTTGTGATACAGACAAATGTTTTTTCGCGTTTTAAGGTTACTGCGTTTGATGTAAATGTCTAGTTTTGTTGTATTATTATACTTCCGAATTTATCCAGCATCGTGACTAGCGCCATCTAGACCTAAGAGATTTTTCCCGTATACGAAATTTTGTATGGATCTTTAAGTCTTTAAAATAATTGGTCTATGGTTAAACGAAATAAACATGTCATAATATTAGTTGATTTTGAAGTCATCCATTTCATCGTTAAAATTCATTTATTGTATAATACATTTTGTAAATAAGCCATTCCTGTGGCTCCTTTCGTAACTTTCTCTCAGTCATCATATTTGTATGTATAAATGTGAGTATTAACAATCAAATATTGCCAGATTATATTATCAAGTATTAAGTGGGTGTTATTTTAATCTCCTTCATCACTATCAGCAAGCATCCATCATTTAACACTATTATCGCTAGCAAGGGTTACCCCTACAGGGTCGACGAGGTGAAACATTGTGTGACAAAGGTCCAATTGCTTTTCACCCGATGATAATTGCTTTGACATCACCAGCAAAAACCCAGTGTCAAGCACTTTGTATTGATTTCTATTTTGAACTGCTGGACGCAGTTCAAAATAGAAATCAATACAAAGTAACCAACCCGATTGTTGATCGCTCCGTATCCGCAGATTCGTTGGCTTTGGCACATAAAAATGCAAGGGTTCTTAAAATCTCGTACCTGAGATCTAAGTAGATGATCTAAGGCCCGGTATACATTTAATTAAGTACCGTAGCGAGTTAACAAAACGATCAGCTAAAAATTAAGTAGTAAGTATTAAGTGACGTTCAGTCGTAGGTAAGTTAAGTAATCATAAGTTGCTGGTTCGATAACAAGATAAGTCTCCATAAATTGCTCATTAACTGTCTACAAAGTAAATAAAATTTAATATTTTACTAAACAAAATACCTATTGTATTAACATTTTTGACAAATTACATATTATAATATGAACTGTACTAAACTCAGACGTCTACACGCTGGTGAGTTAAGTTGGCGGGGTGCGGGAGACGCGAGAGGGGTGG
>JAOTAV010027673.1:0-20993 GCA_026546445.1 Cyclargus thomasi
TGTTTTTTATAAGTAATTATAAGTCAATGTAAATATTACAATCTTTTGTAACTTATTTATAGAATAATTATGTAAAAGATAAAAGCGGACAACTAAGATTTTGCAACCTTGGAGTATATACAATATTGACAAATCCTGTAACTGACCTATTTTATTATCTAGCTAGTGTATGTTTGACGTTCCCTAATGTCACCAACATGTTTAAAGTCCATTCATAGATAACGAATGGATTTTAAACATGTCAAACTTCACGTATTTAGTGTCACGTGACTGCTGACTGCTTGGAACTTGGCTGGGAATAAGAGATCTTAATAACTCCCCTGGTAACACATCAAACCCACGGATTTTTCGGGTCCGAAAGCGTCCATTAATGCAAAAATCCCGGAGTTATTTAAATGTTAGTTATCTGCTTCTTCCACTTTTGTCTAACACTATAATACAATAACAAATTTAATGACAGAATTTACGACTTCAGTACGTTGTTGATCCATCTTGAGTCAACTAAAGAGCTTAACTACTTAAGTACGTTTGGACATATACTTAAACCTTAGTTACCTACTTATGTAATTAATACGTGTAAGCCAGACGTAAGTCGCGAACGTTTTGTTTGGGCTGTCAGCCGCGTCTGACGTCAGTCGCGGACGTTTTTGTATGGGCTGTCAGCTGCATCCGATCAGTTTGTTTTCAGTATTATTCATTACATTGTGGTAATTAGTAACAACGCTAAAAACGAATAAGGCAGGGGCGGCACAGGATTAAGGGCGTTCTACACGGCGGGAACAAACATAGCTCAAATGTGATGATGCAATGCATTTTCGATCTTACGCCATGAGCTGAGGGTGCATTTTAGATATTAACGTTGTAAATGGTCGTGTTTGGCAAACCTTGATGCACTCCAAATTGCACCCTCAGTTTATGGCGAAAGATTGAATTGAGGGAGCATCTTGGATATTAATGTTGTAAATGGTGTCCATCGAGTATAGCTATTTTCAATCGTCCGCCATGAACTGAGGTTGCAATTTGGATTGCATCAAAGTGCACCTTTGCGTGATGTTTGTTTCCTCCGTGTAGAAGGCCCAAAACTTTCGCCGCTGGGGTACTTCTGTATACAAAACATAAAAAATGTGATTACAGCGCTGCTACTAGCACTGTAACTTATATAAGGGACCGACTCTGTAACTCTAGATGTATATTAATATAAGAAACTTACTTTTATTACACTTCATAAAACACATAGAATCTTAGAGCAAGTTAGTTATGATTTTCTGAACTCTCAAGAGCATTTATTTTCTTTGGATGGTCAAAAAAATAAGGTGGGTATTTAGTAACGACGAAACAAAAAAACAGAGAAACATGAACAGTTAATAATAAATTTATTTTAATAACTTGAATGGCGTAACAATTAAAACAATAAAAATTTCCATGACAGAAACATAACAGAAACTAAAATCAACGTAAGAGAAAGCGAAGTATTTATAAAACCTCAACAAATTTTAGAACTGAGCGACATCGGCGAACGTAGTTTCCATATGTTTGTTAGGATCAAACTTGGCTTTAAGCAACTCGTAGTCACCGTTTTTGAAGCCTTTCACCGTCTGTATAAATACCTTCAGCATATGGCGTTCAACATCGTTACACTCAGCACAGCCATCTGTGATCGCTTCTAGAAGATGATCTGGAAGAAAAGAAGAGGTTTCATCTGTACTAATATAAATGGGCAAGTGTGTCTGATTGTTTATACTTTGTTGGGAGGATGAAGAGTAACAAAGGCTACTTTTGGTCTTGGAAATTGCGTTTCTAAAGGAGCGAAGTACGCAGCGAAGCCGCTGACAAATGCTAATGTTTAAGGGGGCGAATAAAGCAAAAAATAATCGTTAAAATAAAAAATGCCCTTATTTTTTTACGTTCTTTTTTTAATCTACAAAACGTATTAGGTCTCCACGACGGTCGAGTTACAATAAAAATAGCACTCTCACCTCCCCGGCTATAACTGTTTAAAAATTTTTTACTAAGCCTTTCAGTAGTTTCAGCAAGATTGACGCATAAACATCCAAACTAACAAACCAAAACTAAGGAATTAGATGGTGAGATACATACTTTTATAGGGCATCATCTGTGGGATACAAGGTGTCCTGTCAAGGAAACAGTCCATGTACTGCTTTAGACGAACTGTGTCTTTCGACAACGCCTCCACGTTCAGGGAGTCATCCATATCGGTGTAGCCAGCGGCCAGAGCGCAGACGGCCAGGAGGGACAGGGCTCCGATAAACTTGTTCATGGTTCTGAAAAAATTATAACAAATTAGGCAAATAATATGCTTAAGCAAATAACAAATTAATTTGATTAATTTGCCTGCCTTTTATGAGGAAAATAAGGGAATAGAGATAGGAGTTAAATAGGAAGAAAACATAGAGGCTGTTTCACACCGGTTTTACCACTGATCTCTTTTATAAAAACACGCTGGACTAACGATACTTTTTGAAACAACAGCTCTGTACAGATACGATTTGAAGCGCCCCGCCAGGTCGGGAAAAGAACTAAATTTGACTTAAATTGCAAATGGCCGCTTAATCATGAATGAATGAAAGTTTTATCGACGGAAAAGTTCCACCACTATTTAATGTCATTGTATACATTAAATAATGCTGGAAGTTTTCTGTCGATAAAACTTGTATTGATATCTGTGACATAACTATAAATTAATTCAGATATATTATCATTTCAAAAGAAACATTACTTTACCCCGTCTAAGATCGCATCATAATATTTTTATCGATATATTTTATGCGCCACCACTGCCATCGTTTCCAAAATAGCGAAAATCGAATCTCCTTACCATTGCTGGGCTTGTTGTCGGTCCAGCGCATTTATATAGAGGTAAGTGTGTTTTCCACAGATAAAAGAATTTTTTTTCTTTGGTCGAGCCACAGTATAATTAATCATAGTGGCTAAGCGTAGCATAATTTATATTAACTACTAAGTCGGGGAGGATATCTGAAATTCCAATTACACCTGATCATGTGGGACGTAACTAGGCTTGCCAACCGTCCTGAACTTTCCGGGATCTCTGGTTTAATTTTTGAACGTCCCACCGCGTCCCGGAAATCAATGCCTAGACTTTTGCATTTATGTTATCTCCTGTCAGTTATTCACACTTCACGCTCAAACCACTGAATGAATTTTACAGAAATTTGGTATGGACATATATACTTCGAGTATGGAGATATACTTTGAGTCCCGGAAAAGACCACGCATCTAGGGGGAAGGGGTCCCCCCTTTTTATTAACGTTGGGAAATGCTTGATGCATTCCCGACAGCCGGGATATGTGGGACTCCAGGGGGTTGCCCACTAAAACCCAACGGTGCCTCTTCTCCGCGTATCACTGGACCCGCCTAAGGCGAAAACTGTAGTGACCCAGTGGGCAGCAGAACCATCCACGCGTTTACGTTCTGTTGTACGGGGCCTCCCAATTCGCGTTTTAAAAAAAATATATTTGAACACAGTTTATTATATTTAGAAATAGAATATACACTTGAACTTAATAATGATATAGAAACAATGATATAGAAATGGAGAGATTCCTCCAGCGAAACCGTGCGAGTGAGACTGAGGGTCCATCCGTTGGGGACCTAATATAGTATTGTAATATTGCTGACGGGACTTCAGGTGCCGACGGTAGCCAGACCGCTAACATTGTAAGGGTGTAACAGTTCGTATACAGTTTAATATGTAAAAATTACTGCTTGGGAGATTAATCCCGGGCACTGGACGCTCTTCCAACAAAAGGCAATAGACGGCGTCTTAGGAGGGGAATGGGTCCCCTGTTATATCTCGCATATTACAGCCAAGTCCCGGATGTGGAGCTGGGAAATCCCGGAAATACCTTTTTTGGAGCAAGCCTAGACCTAACGGAAAGTCTGATTTAGAATTTTAGTATGACTTACCTCCAATTTTTTGTAACACTCAGTACAATTCTATACCATAATCAATTCTTTTTATACGCCTTGATCGTGTTGAAAATATGTTAATGCTTCAAAGTATTTCTATGTACAGTAATTAATAATGGAGAAAACATCCAGTCTGGGAATATCTATCAAATTAATCTTGACTAATTACAGGACATAATTTGACTAAAAACGTTTTTGAAAAAATATAAAGAAAAAAAATTATATATTACATTTTTAAGCATTACATTATGATATGTTCAGAAATACTTTTCGTATTAATTATCTTCTCTTAATGGTAACCATTCGTATGCTAATATTTGATTACATTGTTAATGGCAATTAACGAATTACTTAAAAATACATATATGTACTTTATTACATTTGGTATTTTTATGGCTAGCAATCATCGATGCATGAAACTATCTAATGTTCAGGTAGTCAGAAAGTAAATCTTGGACATATATTTTTAAGACTTTGATGTCTGTCCGGCTGTCTGTCTCAAGGCTATAATCTCTAGAACGGTAACAGCTAGAGAGCTGAAATTATTACAGATTATGTATTCTATAACAACAAGTACTTAAACCAAAATATGAATTATTGCAACAGACAGGCTTTTGAAATTTTCACAAAATAGTGTTGTATTTATTCTCTACTAGGCAGTAACAAAATTAATAATTTAGATGGGCTCTCAAAGAAAAAACACAATATTTACCTATTCTTGCTCTAATATGGTACGGAACCATTTGTGCGCGGGTCCAATTCGCACTTGGCGACTTTTGTAGTAGTGAGTCGAGTCGTGGATTTTCATCTTTATTACCTTATCCATCCATTATCGGCTCATCCACGGTTCCCTCCCGGATTATCAGTTAATTGCTCAAACTGACTTTTTAATTAAGAGCTTTTATCACCGCCTACTTAAAACTTGCAGTGATATTTTTCGCGAAAGAATAACATTTTACTTAATTTCTGTCAGTGAAATTTATAATTGCCCAGGGATAAATGAAATAATGTATACACTGCTTTGTTAGGTCCTTACAAAGAACGCAAAATGTTTAATAACAGGCCAAAGGCAAAGTTGGAATCGTGCATGGAGGTTTTCGACCACTACGACGTGGCAACGATGGTGCGCTTTTGTCACACAACAGAGACATCTGTTCATCATCGTGCTAGCGCTTTCGTGATATAGACGACTAATTTTAGTAGGCAAAAAAACATTTTTCTTGTATATTCATCCGAAAATTACGTAAAAATATGAATATTTTGGTAACATGAGGATTTCCCAAGACTATAAGGATTGGTTGCTTCGATTGGTTGCTTCGCTACGACGTGAAAAATAAACAAACTGTTTAATTTATAAAACTATCTTTCGTTTGCAAAATATCTTTCGTTTATGGTTAAAGTCTATGATTTTTCGAATAATATTTAATGGCTCTCGTTACCAAGACCTTTATGGCGAATTGTAGTCTGTGATTGAATTGAGAATAGATTTTTTATAGTTCCTACACGATGGATTTGAATATTTATGGTTTAATATCGACCACAGGGCGATCTCTAGTGTTAATAAATTAGTTTCGAAACGGCTTCACAATTTTTAGCTACATGCATATTCAGTAGTTCAGAGACTCGGCTATAGCTTGACCACACCGCACCCTAGGATGGGGTCGAGGTCGGGGACGGGTAAAAATACTACCGCCGTTAGCGTTGACGGCCAACTAAAAAATTAATAATAGATTTATATTTTAACAACATCAGACATACACTTATATAAAACAAATACATTAAAGTTTAAAAAAATTGAGTAGCGTGGTCGGTAACCATGGTAACCCTCCCCCGCCTCGCAGCGCTCATACCCAAAGCGAGTCATAACGCTTGTGGTCAAGCTATAACATCTAGTTTTCAACCCTAGTCGATAACATTAGCGCCCAAAGATCGAAGTGGCCACAGGACGGGTATTTTTACAAAAAAATGTTCTCACCTCATAATGAAAGCTTTTCCAAGATAAAGAAACCGCCTTATTCCCATTGAGGCAGACTTAGAAAGCAGAGCGACACTCTTAACCCACAAACGGAGGGAGCTTGTAGAAACCTATTTACAAAGGTCTTGAAGGGTTAGATACGGCAAAACCGACTAAAGTAAGCTCTCCCATTGGAAAGTCACACTGTGGCCGTTTATCCATCGCAATCCGTCACATTCAACGACTTCATAATCAAGCCTTCTTTTTCCAGCGACATTGCTCTAGCGCCTATATCATCTCTGCTCTGGTGTAGAGCTAAATAAAACTTGAAGTCTAAGTCACAAAGTAGCATTTTATCGTCCTGAAATAATCTTGTTGACAGTAACGGCGTGCGATGGACAAGCGGCGTAAATGTCTTAATACACTAGGATGAAATTCCGCGCGATTACGCCTGCAATGTTTTTGAAATCGTGACACACCTGTCGAAATAACGATGCGTTATAACGTACAACACAGTCACATTAAGGGGTTCGAATAAAGAAAAAAAATAAAACATCGAATAAAGAAAAAAAATAAAACTTTCTTTCTTCACAATTACGACCGTCATTCATATGCCAAGTGAAACAGAACGACGCGGAAGCGCCGCGAAAACAGTTTTTTCTTAATAACTCGTTGAATAAAAAAAAAACGCTTTTTCAGTAACAGACTTATGTATGTCCGTCGAATACGCCATTTTGCGAAACGAAGAAATATGCGTGAAAATGAGAGGCATCTTTGTGATTTTTTTTATCGAGAAAATTTTAAGCTATCGTGTTTTTGCTACTTTATAAGCTGACAAATATAATGTAGTATCTATATTTAAAAAATGAAACGAGTCGTGGCATATTATCAAGTATAAAATGGAATTATGCAATGGTCAATTTTGCGTTTATCGCCATCTTCACTAGGCATTTCACCTTGATAAACAAGTGTAAAAATAAAATGTCCAAAAACAGCTACAGAAAACTAGCTAAAATATCGACGCTTGTATCGATTATAATTGGCTTGTTTTCTGTTGCTGTTTTTGGACATTTTGTTATGTTATTTTATATTTCTTTATCAAGGTCTAATCTCTAGTTAATGTGACCAACACGGTCACAGTGTACAGCCGAACTTCCGTCGGCTCTAATTGTGTGTCACGTTGGGGGAGGTTTCTGTCTACAAAAAAAAATATTTATTTAAGGGAGCGCAAAAATTTTGATTTTGGCTCGGGGAGGCTTGGCTTAATAAAGGTTGAGAAAGCCTAGTTCTATTATTTTCGCGTTGGAAAGCTATTTCTATTTTCTAGGTAAGGACAATGCAGGTTGATAACCTAATTGTCTAACAAGACGATCTATGCGCCAGGTAGGCATTTAAAAAGTCGTTTAGGGATCGTCCATAAGGTACGTTACACTTAAAGTAGGGATCGACGAATTGCGACATGGCTTGTCGGTTGCCAAGGGGTAATGTTTTGTTACATCAAATTTAAAAAAATATGTTTTACCGCATACTGATAAAATTTTCCAATAGGCTATCCAAAACTTTTTTGACATATTCTCAATAAAGCATCTGTCAAAAATGTTATAGACTATCCAAAATTTATTAGTAAGTGGCAAAACTGGCCTTTAATCTTGAAATTTTTAATTTTGAAGTAGTTTCAAATTTTGAACGTAAAATTGAATTTGTGACGTCACACTAGGGAGGGCGGAGATAAAAATGTCCACCTGTGATAAGATTCATTAAAATTGTGTGACGTACTTTATACATGGTCCCTTAGGTGGTCCCTAGACCTACAATATAATTGAACAATACATATTTTTATTATTCAATATGATTGAAAGAAGCATTGCATCCAAACGATGAATATATAGTACAACTAGATGTTGCCCGCAACTTCGTCCGGTAACTTTTGTCTTGAAATTTTTCATGGTTTTTTTTGCTACAAGCCTCATGGAGCCCGAGAACTTTCCAACGAATACAAAACCGTGGAAATCGGTTTATGCGTTCTGGAGTTAAATCGTCAGGAAGGAAAACCCAAATTATTTTTATATAATAGATTTACGAACTGATCAATGTTTTCACGTTCAATCGGAAATCAAGATTGATATTAATCCCATTTGCCCAGTTCATAGTAAATATGTTCCAACGAGACGTAGCTGCAGCTGTGTGTTGACTAAAAAATATTGCACAATACGAAAATACTACACGATGCAATATAAACACATGGTGCAATAAAAATTAAACTCGTTTGAACTGAGGGGAGCGTCCGGATCCTTATGGGTAAGACCTTTGGTTGGCACTCGAGAGGGTGCAGGTTCAAACCCGGGTGGAGGCGTGTACCAATGAGACATATTCTGATCTCAAGTACTTAATACGGATGCTCATTGCCGTGGGAGAGCCATGCTTCGACACGAATGGGCCGGCTCGACCGAAGTGCTACCACGGCCCCACAGAAAACAGGCATGAAATGGCGTTATGGTGTGTTTCGTTCAGTGAGCAAGTTTACCGGTGGCCCAACTTTCCTAATCTCCCTATCCCTATTCCCTCATAAAGGCCGGCGATGCACTTGCGACGGCAGTTGCTTTACATAAGATAACGTTTACGTCTGCTCGCTTGCCCCCTAAATATCATAGAAAAAAAAATCTTCAATCATTGAGCAATACTCAATATTAACCTTAAATTATCAATTGTATCGTATGTTAATATTGCACAATAAAATTGATCATGTAGGGGCCGCCTTATTGTATGTCATCCCCACTAACCACTTTTCACAGCCCTCCATTATCTCGTCCCACTCTTAACTATCACTTAACCTTATTAAATTGTGCGTGTATAAAGGGCTGGATAGGGCATTAAATCAAAGTGGTAACCATCCGACGAAGGACCGCCCTAACGTTACTGACATTAGCCCGACCACACTCGCTTTGGCGGGCTTTTATCAATCTACCCTAATTTGTAGACATTTCAGAATTTATTGAACTAAGAACAAAACCTTTTTAATTAAAACAAAGGGTTTAGTCATAGAACACAATGAACCAGTAGGCCGACTTCTTACAGACTGGCGCAGGTGCTTCTGAAACTAGCACTGGTTTATAAATAGGTTTATGGCCTATGGGCGGGAGCTTCGTAAGGGAGCGGTAGTATCTTAGCCTTCTATTAAGTCAACAAATAGGTACACAAAGCTGTAAAAATAAAGCGATCTACCCTCGTAAAAACTATTTATCCTTCACTGGCTCCAAGCATTCTTTGAACTGTTGAACAACGCAGAGTGATAGCACGCGCAGGACGACATGAGAATCTACGTTTAAAATACATTCGATAACGCTTCAGAATATTATAATATATAATAATGTATTTTTTTTATTATTATTATCAAGGATTATTTAGGGAATTATTATTAAGGAATCAATAAAACTTATAATATAAAACAATTATACTTAGCGTGAATAGAAGATAGCAGTTTTTACATTTTTTTATTACTGCTCGGCTCCTATTGGTCGTAGCGTGATGATAGCCTATAGCCTTCCTCGATAAATACACTAACCAACACAAAAAAAAAACAATTTTGGCCAGTACTAGTTCCTGAGATTAGCGCGTTCAAACAAATTGTTCAGCTTTATATTATTCGTTAAACACAAGGACAAAAACTACATTGTTTAAGTTACAAATGAAAGAGAAATTTGAAAAGAAAAGCAAAAATAAGCCTCTAATCATGATATGAGAGGAAGGATGGAAAAAACACTTGTCAGTCAGTTTACCGGTTCGTTTTCTAAATTGTGGTTTAGTGGTGCCAAGGGGTCATTACACACCCTAGTAGAAATGAAATCCAGTATCTGGCTAATAGCTGGCTACTTAAATTAGATTTAAACTAGGCACTGGCTTGTGCACTATCGAGTAACTACCTTGCTTGCCAGTATCAAATAAAAAATGGCGGCTTTACAAAAACAGCTTTTTAATTTAGATGTTTTTACCTAGTTTTGCTGGCCAGTAACAGACTTGATTGGCTATAATCGAGTGAAATTCGAATATTTTCTGCTAGGGCAATGCTCATTAACAGATTTGGAATCATAAACACTACGAAGCGAGCGTTATATAAAAAAAACGGAATTGTGAAAACCACTACTCGGTTTGAGAGCTTGTCTTTTTGCTACAGCTTTTGATTTTTTTTAATGATAGTAGGGAGCAAACTAGCGGACAGGTCACCTGATGAAAAGTAGCAGCGGCATATAGACACTCGAAGCATAAGTAAAGTTGGCGTTGGTAGCTGCTTTCCATAAAAAAAAGGGAGTTAGGCCTCCGGTCAACCCACTCAAAGATACACATGCGTTGTTTCACTCCAGTTTTTTGTAAGGCCCTGGTGTTTCTTCGATCGAATCGGCTTATTCTCGCCGAACTGGCACGATTCTGGCACGGCAAAGATCGCCTTGGAATTTGCAAAGATTTGTTATAACTTGAAACCTGGATAATCGGATGTGTACATGTAAATTATATGTAAATTATCAAGTGTGTCTGTCAGTTACTTCTTCACGCTCAAACCACTGAGCCGTAGTAAAATTTGGTATAGACGTACTTTGAGTCCCTGGAAAGGATATAGGATAGATGTCCCGGAAAAATGTACGGTTGCCCGATATTTTGTATAAACTTCCGGGAACTAGGGTAAAAACTGCAGGAATTGTTCACAAATCCTTTCATTCACAAGCGGCAATGCGGCCGGACTAAAGTAAGCCGATTAGACCGCGCCGCTGCGTCGAAATCCCTGTGATATTACAAGCTGGGTGACGTCCTATACTGCCGTCCTTAAATGCCGTTAACCAACATCAGTCCCCTGGTTAACGATGCGATTCCGCGCGGATTCGTATCCGATTTCGGAAACGTCTGTTAAAAGTGCGAGGAGTTTCCGTTTCCGCGCGAAATCGCATCGTGAATGAGTGGGCTGGTCGATTTTCAACTTTTGATGCCATCATAATAAAAAAAATGGCTCTATCGGCGTGTATTACCAACGTTTTTGTAGCTTTTATAGTCATCGAGTTATTAAAATTAATATTGCCGTTATGAAGTATCAAGCCCTCAGAAAAATTGCCGCGTTTTTATGCTCATAATTAAAAAAGTATTTTTTGTACATAGCGGCATTTTAGCTCGAGGACGGCAGTGTACTCGTATAGGTTCTCTTTAAGCACGAGCCATAGTAGTGGAATTGAAGAGACATAGGAAGGTCGAAAAGTGAGCTTAAAAAGTCTAATATTATTGTAAAATTATTATTAACTAGCTGTGCGCCGTGGTGTTATCCGCTGTTTTACGGAGAAATTAAATAGAGCTTCTTTCGAAAGCAAAAAGGAGCCTCTACCTAATATATACCTAATATATATAGTCTATGTAGTAATCCTGGTTACCATTTAAGCCTATTACAAATTTCATCAAAATCGCTACAGCTTTTTAAGCATGAAAACAAACATTCACACTGACGAACCTTTGCGTTCGGTGTCGGGATTAAATAACAATTTTTTTTTGACGATCTCTGTGGCTCAGTTAGTAAGTGCGTTGATAGTTTCGCGGGTTCGGATCCCGCCGCCGGAGCAAAAAGTCTTTCATTGTTCCTGGGTCTTCAATGTGTATTAAATATGAAATATGTGTATAGTATAAAAAGTATTAAATATGTTTCCGTTGTCTCTGGTACTAGTAACAAAAGTCCCTCGGGTACTTAGCACGAGGAAAGTCTACATTGATAAATAAAGGAAAATTTACGATAGAATCTAAAACATGGTTTAGTAGATTTTAGGAGAAATAGTAGAATATTGCAACGTTTTTGTAATATCGAAACACGAGAAATTTAAATGCGATGAGACCCGGCCCGACAACAGTGTGCCATAGCGCATTTTGCGCTGCGCTGAGCCCCGGCCCGCCCCGGCCCGCCCCAGCACGCTCCGTATAAGTGTGCCCGTACTTTATATGTCAATAAAAACAGCGAAGGGACTAAAGATTTTTTTAATCAGCAGACGGCTTATCTGATGGAAAGTAACTGTCGTCGCCCATGGACACTCGTGATACCCGAAGAGTCGCAAGTGCGTTGCCGGCCTTTATGAGGGAATAGGGGATTAGGGAAGTTGGGCCACCGGTAAGCTCACTTACTGAACGAAATACAGCACAACGCCGTCTCACGCCAGTTTGCTATGAGGCCGTGGTATCACTCCGATCGAGCCCGCCCATGCCGTGCCGAAGCATGGCTCTCCCATGGTTATTTCACAAGTTCTTTATCGCCCACTCATGTTACATCCCAACATAGACATACAATACGTCACAATATGCCCCTTATTCAGACTGATTACACGCTCAGCGCCAGCCATCGATTACTCAAGCGTCGTGAATTTTGCACAATAATTAACACAAAGCTGGTTTCGGTCTTAATACTAAAACAGGGGTGTTACGAATATCCGCATTCGCAAATGCGGAACATATCTACAGCCGCATTTATATCGACGTATTAAATTTTGTTTGGTGCCCTAATGTAAGGTTGCACTTTTTTAATATTTAAGAAAAAACGATTTACGGATTTGCTTTCGCACGCTGAGGGCCTCGATACATGGTACATACGGCGACCACTGCCGTATCAATCTTAAGTTTTTACGGATGCATAATCACATAAAAATTAACATCAACATTCTTTCGTTAATTAAACCAGACAATTGTGTATTAATTTTAATAACTAAAAATTTTAATCATAAATATTTGAACATCCGCGGATGTCTAATTACGCATTCGCAGAATCTAAACAACCCTGGTTAAAAAAGAAAAAAGGTCTTTTTTGTATGGCGACTAGCATTTTTAAACTATTGTCAGTGTCGAGTATTAAAGGTAAGGAAACATGATGACGCGGTAAAAGTAAGGACATTAGGGACGGAATTTGGGATGGAATTAGGAAAGTTATAAAAGAAAGTTTTTTTAATAGTGTTAGTAGCCTTTAAAACGTCCTAGTCTGACAGCTGGACGTTGAACGATGTCAAAATGAAATATTATATATAAATGTAATTATTACATTTTTTGCTATATTTCATGGAAGAACAATCGAATCGAAAAAAAATATATGACTTGCTGATATTGAAACTGGTTGGTCGACTGGTTGGTCGACTTGTTAGTCGAAGGGTTGGTCGACTGGTTGGTCGATAGATTGGTTGATTGGTTGGTCGACTGGTTGGTCGACTGGTTGGTGGACTGGTTGGTCGACTTGTTGGTCGACTGGTTGGTCTACTGGTTGGTCGACTGGTTGGTAGACTGGTCTGTCAACTGGTTATTCGACTGGTTGGTCGACTGGTTGGTTGACTGGTTGGTCGACTGGTTGGTCGATTGGTTTGTCGACTGGTTGGTCGACTGGTTGTCCGACTGGCTGGTCGACTGGTTGGAAGACTGGTTAGTAGACTGGTTGGTCGACTTGTTGGTCGATTGGTTGGTCGACTGGTTTGTCGACTGGTTGGTCAACTGGTTGGTCTCTTCCTTAGCCTATTAAGAACCTCAGTTTTAATTTTTTTTTATTATTTATTTATTCTTTTTTAAAAGGCCGGCAACACGCATATCTCTTCTGATATTATGTTCTTGCAAGGCTCTTCTGATATTTCAAGCGTCCATAGGTGACGTCAGTTGCTTAGCATCAAGTGAACCTTTTGTTCGTTTGCCCCCTAATTTCATAAAGAAACAATAAAAGTCACCTTTTTCTTCATCTGCCTATTATATTATCTGGCTTTACACATAATCCAAATTCATTTGTTTTCAAACTCATTTCGTAACCAAGATTCACTTCGGATCGCTGAGTTAGCGGACTTAGTTGTTAGTTAGTAGGGCAGTACTTAAGAGTGTGATCAGAAATTTTGAAATGCTGTTTTCATCAATAAGGAGACCTTTCTGAATGAAAACAGCATGTAATTTTATTTTTTGATCGTGCTCTTGGTATTAAGCGCTGACTCTACACGGGATTTGAAATTTATCTTCGCGATGCTTAAGCCTGCTTAAGCTTTAAAAAAACAAACAAAATTTTTAACAAATTAGTTACCTACTTCATTATACGTTTTCAATAACGTCAACAGTTAAAAAATACAATTTTGGTGATGTTTAGAACAACTTATTTTAATTGTTTATAAATTAATCGGTGCCGTGAACTCAAAACTTTCAGACGATCCAGCTATAACAAAATTTGAAATTGAATGCAAACTTAACGAAAAAATCACGTTCTCTAATCCTGGCAACATCAGAGAACAGATGACCAAACTTAATGACGGAAAATGGACATACAAAAATGATGATGTAGAATTAAAACTCGGGGATATTCTATACTACAAATATAAATACGTGAAATATAAAGAAGGAGTATTTAGTAGTACGAAGCAGTTCTTAGTACAAGGTACTGTTTATTCACACATTTATTTTTAATATAAGGCAGCCGTGTGTTGGGACACAATAACTCAAATTTTCGTTTGAGTGGCGTTTTCGCCACTTTATGATATAAGCAAGAGGATCTTTCATTTTTCTCTACACCACTACAATGCAGCGGTGTCATGGTCAGCTATAACAATGTTATTAGGAAAAATCAGATTGCTTATGTCATGACGTGTTTTTTTTTTATGTTTCGCGCTCGATGGCAGTGAGGATCGAAATGTTTACTCAACGATATTCGAAAAAGATGTCAACTGTTCAATGTTCATATTTTGAAGGAAATTCTCGAATAATCTTAAAATACCAAAACATTGCCAAAACAATATAGACTTCAGTTGCACTGTTAATAGCAGTAAAAACGCTTATGAAATGAAACGCGATGTAAAAGTTTACTTAGTTAAGTTATAGACACATTTGTTAGTTATATCTTATCAATTAATAAAATTGTTAATTGTCATCAGAAAATAAATTATAAGCGAAAAAAAAATACACGAAATATTACATACAAGAAATTATATATTGCGCCGCCATTACACTAAGAAAATCATGTGTTGTTGGCTTTGCCTGCCAATTTACACTATATAATTATCTCTATTTATATACATGTTGTTACACCTCACTGGGTGATTGACAATAAAACAACACTTTCAGTAAGTAGAAAAACAAAGGCTGACTGGGATCGTCCGCCCCGCTCGGCAGTTTGCAGCTGAGTGACGCGTCGCCAACCCAGTGTGGCCGTACTACCAGTTTATTATTTTAACTAAATATTACACATATATTATGAAGACTTTAGAAACTAATAATTCATAAGATGAGAACAAAAGAAAGAATACTAATTCAACCAAATGTTATGTCATTTCGTATGTTTTCATCGGTTTAAAATTTATATTGCAGACCTAATAGACATAAAATATTTGG
Organism: Cyclargus thomasi; assembly: GCA_026546445.1. Taxonomy (NCBI): domain Eukaryota; kingdom Metazoa; phylum Arthropoda; class Insecta; order Lepidoptera; family Lycaenidae; genus Cyclargus; species Cyclargus thomasi. The sequence goes on from JAOTAV010027673.1 coordinate 15,257, forward strand.
AACCTACACAGAGAGTTGGTGATTGCGTGAAGTCTTCAACAGTCCTCCGTGAAACGGAAGCGTGTAGTGGAGACATTATATTCGAAGATAACTTCGATACGCTAAGAGAAGGTGTGTGGAGATTGGAGCAATACATACCAAGTGAACCTGTAAGTATTTATAAATTAGAAATTGGTCAATTAGTTCTAATAAATAGCATAATACTTGATTAATAGCTGTCTACCTGATCGACTACACCTTGAGATAATTATTCTAAGTAGTACTCTCGTCAGTCAGTTCCTTTAGAATAATTACTGAAATAAAAAACGCTCAGTAGTTTCTCTGTAGAAAATACTGGGACACACACTACCAAACGAACTTCACTGTGATATTTGATAAAGGAACTAGATAGTGCCACAGGTTCCTTTAGTGCCTTTGAAGGAACTGTTCTTCCAAAGGAGCTACTGAGAATAACTACCAAGAACACGGTCAAAAATGTTCTGTTCACGCTCTTAAGTACTAAGCGCTGATGACTACAATAGGGAAAATGCGTGTAGAACAAAATTTATTGAATGCTAATTATTATAATAGTGGGCTAATAGATATACAGAATCACAAAAAATCTCTGAATTCAATTGAGAAATAAGTAAGATATTAGCGATTTAAGTTTTCTACCCATCTCTTTCTCTCAAAACGTAATTTAGTATGAACTTTGCATAACTATGCAACTTATAGATTTTGACGTCACAATCAATAACGGATCTCTCTTTTTAACTGACTAATTTAAAGGCTTGTAACTTTTTTGTTTTTAATTATATCAAAAAACTGATTGGACATCATCGTTATACCTAAAGAAAACAAAAAATCATGCTTATTCTTTATTGGTGTTTACGATTGACCATCGTCCGCCGTCATAAAACGTTACACTAACTACACAATTCCATTTGTCTGTAGTGGTTTATAAAGGTCTATTGTGAGAGTGCTAAAATGACGTGACATATCCCGATCCTAAAATTTTAGATAGTCTAACTTACGAAATTTGGATCGTACAGAAATCAGTATCAAACAGATAGTTTCTATAGATTTTAATGATACAAGTCAAAACTTTGCCACTGAGACAATCATATCAAAGGGTTTTTGTAAATGGTTAATACCATATCATACCGTGCCGTGGGAGAGCCATTCATCGGCACGAATGGGCCAGCTCGACCGGAGTGATAGTCAGTGATCACAGAAAACTTGCGTGAAACGGCATTGTGCTGTGTTTCGTTCAGTGAGTGAGTTTACCGGTGGCCCAACTTCCAATGTCAATCCTCAACAATTTTTTGGTATTTTGTAAACAGTAGCAAAGAGTACGATTAAGCGTACGACTAATATACGCCGAGCTGTAATTACAAAAAGCTAATGTGCACAAAACAAGTTAAAAATTCAATTAAAGTTAATGAGATAAAGCAAATAGCTGTAATCAAACCGTCGGAACAAAAACGTTATCGTCGGAAAACACTGGATTTAGCCCCTGAAGCCTAATTATTCTTTAATTAAAGCCGGCTGAGATAAGCACATCCCGTACAGCTATCGCAGTACCATCCACCGATTATGACTACAAAGAAGATAATGAAATAGTACATATCATCGGCAGAAAACGGAAGTATCTCAAAAAGCTTATGTTTACACCTGCAGAAACAAAATTTTAATTTAATCAAGTAAGAAAGAAGGTTGAAATTTTGAATAAATCTCATATTCAAATATACGACAAGTTTGTTCATAATTTCAATTTTCTTTTCATTATTAATTAATGTGTTATACATTTTTTAAATAGTATTTTGTGTTCTGGAGTAAAGGCTTTTTGAGATACGCCACTTCCACTGTCTGTCGCCGATATTGATGTTAAAGTTGAATAAAAGTTAACGTGAAATAATATACAGAGTGTACCAAATCAAAATCTATGCTAATAATATAAAGCTGAAGAGTCTTTATGTTTGTTTGTCTAAACGCGCTAATCTCAGAAACCACTGGCGGGAATTGAAAAATTATTCTTGTGTTGGTTTATAGTTAGTCTACTTATGGGAGAAGACTATGCTTAATAATATTATACACACCCTAACGTATCCTACACACCCTAACTTATCAACAAATCGACTTTATTTTTGACATATACTTAGTTGAATGGATGGAGAGTAACATATACTACTTTTGGTTTTGAAAAAACATCCTGTTTTTAAAAAACCGATATTTTACCAATTTTCTTATTCCACGCTCGCGAATGAAATTAGCGAATTTTGGCGCAGCGGAGTTGTGGGCATCATTAATTTATTGTTTTTATTTAACAATTTATTGTGCACAAGAGACAGATAACAATAAAACAATTAACACGGTGAGACGACACAAAGGATCTGCTTATTTCTAATAGAAATCTCTGCCAGCAGCCCCACGGAGAGAGATGGGATTTAGTTAACAGATTCCAATCTGTTATGCATAACTTTGAAAAATATGTACTTGACGAACTAAAATAATAATATGATAGTAAAAAAATACATACGAACAAATAAGATATGATATTATTTACAACATACAATAAACACATAATCATAATATGTATATACGTATATGTTTACATATTGTATATTATAATATAAAATAATTACAGGAATAAATACTATATTCACATTTAATATTGGTAATTAAATAGATTAAGAGTGTTCTTTCAGACGTCTTTTAAAAACAGCAATTCAGGGGAAAAAATAATGAAGTATCCAAAAATTTTGAACCGATGACAATATAATCTTTAGTCAAAAAACCACAGTAAAATCGGGCATATTAACAAATTCACGTGGCGTATTTCTCTATTTGGTTTATTTCTCGATCTATTTGGCTGTCCCATTGTAAAAGTTAGTACGAGTTAGACTACGCTTGCATAACGAGTCGAATTTTGTGCACCAAAATAAAAGGGAGTGACATTAATTAAGGTTGTATCTGGTCTCTGATTAAGAGTGCAACGGCGGAACGGCGGGGTCAACCTTAATTGGCTACCCGTTTTAGATGCGCGATACAGGGTTAATGAATAGTGTCCATGTGTCCATGTTATTGTTACTGAAATGTTTTGTTCGCTAATTACATTGTATCATTGCTTTTATTGTCGATTCGTGTACGACAGTGAAAAGCCAACGGTACGTGACCCACTGCAGGTTTTCAGTTGTAACCCACTTGTGTTGAAACGTCTAGACAAGGTTTCGTCTGCAACTTAGCACCATGTTGGTAATGGCTAGTGAAGTGATCTCTAGACTTACGTTTCTTTAACTGAATCCAAATTAAAATCAGAGATAGACCATATAAACTTGTAAATTTTGTCTAAGATAATTACTGAATTCTATACAAAATTACCTGAGGCCCGGCTGAGATATAGCTTAAGCGCCGCCTGCTAAAATGACCCCCAGGGTCATTTTAACAGGCGGCATGAAAAAGGTTTCATTAATTTACTGAGCTTTCTAAAAAAACCCTTGAAATAAATGTAGAAATCATTGCTAACTAGCTTTCACTGCGGGGATTGCGGTAATGCAGTGTTATATATAAACCCTCATACATTTTTAATGGCCGCCTCCGATTAAGCCCAAGTGGAAATTAATGACGGCGTGCGGAATTTCGTCATCTAAAATTCAGAAAGCGAATAACAAAAAGACAGTAATTTGTGGTTCAAATTAAATTTTAACTGAAAACAGTCGAAACGGGTAGGTACGGTACGCAAAACATGGTTATTTTGACACATATGCATTAGGGGTGAAAAAAGGGGTCAATTTTAAAACAGAAAAAATTTTTTAACATCCCGTACCTGGAGTTAAGTAATAGAACAATAATAAAGAAGGTTAAAAAATTTAAATATTCGCCAGATATGACACAACGTGCCATATAACTAGTGTGCAAAAAATCAAAAGAGTAATTTTTATTTTTTTTTAAATTAAATTACAAATGTATGTCTTTTTTGCTGCCTCTACCTGGTGGGGTTGTGTATTTAACGCGGATGTGAATTTCCCCGCATCCGCCCAAAAATAAATGAGCTTTCTTCCGCTTACTTAATTTACTGCTCTGGTCGATTCGGGATTATATTCGGAATTAATTTAAAATTATATTTTAAAATACATAACAGTAGCGATACTAAAACTTCTTAAGAAATAAATAAAGAATAACCATAATGCTTACAACTTTTTGACAGCTAAACTTATTTTCATTAAATATGTCTTAGAAAGCTAATTTACTTTTAATCAAGATCTATTGTATTTTTTTTTATTTTTACTAAACTAAACAGTGACTACAAGCTTACAAGAAAAATGTAAAATAAAAAAAATATATTATTTTCATAATTTTTAAGAAAAGGATACCCTATTTATGCAAGGTTTATGCAAGTCAATCAATAAGAAATCTGTGTCAGTGTTTATACAGTTATTAGTACAATTGTTATAATAATTTTATTATGTGATAAAATCGCTAGATAGAAACGTAAAAACTAATTACTATCACCAGTTGTGAAAATCTATCAAACAGCCTTTAAAAAAAGAGCGTATTCCCTCTTAAAAGGTAGGCAACGCATCTGCTACCCTCATGTTGCGAGTGTCTATGGGCGGTGGTAGTTGCTTTCCATCAGGTAACCCGTTTGCTCGTATGCCCCCTTATTTTATAAAAATGCCTTTCAAACATTGGATTTTGGAAGAAGCAGATAACTAACATTTTGCAACCTTCGAGTTTATACAAATTTTTTCCCGTAAAATTTTGACAAATCTTGTAACTTACCTATTTCAATATCTAGCTAGTGCATCTAGGTTACACATCAAACCCACATTATTTTAATTAAAAATATTTTTTCGGGTCCAAAAGCGTTCATTAACGAAAAAATCTGAAAGTTTTTAATATGTTATCTGCTTCTTCCACTTATTTCTTCATTTATAACGTGGCTCTTATTGCGTTGCGTCGGGGCTAGACATAATTTCAGTTGGTCTCAAATCTCAATGCTTCAAAATCAAAAATATAAACAATGCGAGAATACGTACTGCTCTGAGCATTTTTACGTATTTGTGAAATCACATCCTTTTTTTTACGTGAAAGTAATTTCATGTAAACCACCAGGGGCGCATAAGTTAATAGGCAGCGGGCAGTTAGCGCCGGCAATTATGTACCAATCCCTACGCGGTCGTTACGTCTACGATCTCCGGTAGGGGCCTTATTCAGAAATCTGATTTGGTTATTCGCAAGATGGCATTTTTATTTAGCATGAAACTCGAACCGAAATCGACGTCGAATTAGAAATCATAATCATAATTTTATCCTCGATATTATTACTATTTAATTTATATATATTATTAAAATATATATTATTATTAAAACTAGCTATTGAGAACACTTATTTAGCTAAAAGCATGCAAATTTTTGTGTTACAGTTTTATAAATATATTAAAAGTAAGAAAACTTAAACATATCAAAAAATTAAAAGTCAGTTTTACAAATTCGTTCTTTACATCCATTAAAATTCATGGCACATAATTAAATTGTTGATGTTATAATTTTATACATTTTTAAATAAAGCATAACCACATTTGTTATTAAATATACTAAAAATTTACTTGTCATAATGTACTCTTTTGAAGCAATACGTATCTAATGAAATAGCTATATATATAGCTATAGTATATTAGATAACTAGCTTTTGCCCGCGACTTCGTTCGCGTGGACTTCAGGTTCGTCCCGTCTTCTAGTAATAAGTAAGAAATAC
>JAOTAV010027684.1:0-47959 GCA_026546445.1 Cyclargus thomasi
TTTGTGTATAATTTGTTTTATTAAGGCTGTGTAATGTTTTAAAATGGGAAATAAAGTTTTTATTATTATTATTATTAACATTTTAGTAAATGTCTACACGATACACCGCGTATTACTGTCTCATTTACCGTGGCTCACTTGTTAGCTGTAGTGTGCTCGAGCGGGCACAGTGTTCTTCAGCGATAACAGGGGAGCCCAGACTGTTGTTAATAACGCTAGCGCTCTAGCCTTTACCGCCCGATTAAAATTGAAAATAAAATAAAATATGACCGTTTTAATTTTAGTTTTGGGTTAAGAGAGCGTCATATTTGTTTAAGTTGTGAAAAAAAATCCTTACTTCCTTATCCTCACAAATATTATATAGGAGAAAGTGTGTTTATTTGTATATTCTTGACGGCCTAACTAAGAAGTCAATGGACTTGATATTTTGCATAGAATAAGTTGAAAGGATAGAAATTAACATAGGTTACTTTTGGTTATAAAAGACATCCCATTAAAAAAAACTATTTTTTGCCAATTTCCGAGTTCCACGCGAGCAAAGCCGCAGTAAAAATATTCCTACAGGCCTTTAATACGTTCCTTTAACTTTTGCTTTATGAAGAAACTTATTTGATGTATCATTAGCAACACATATTTAATCTGACTGACCCAATAACTTTTTAATATGTAAAAAAACTTTATTTTACCAAAAAAACGGAATTTAATTTTTTTATTATCTTTATAAAAAGAAACATTTGGATTAATCTGCCGCGCTTGAGCGTGTCACGAAATCCCCTCTTGGGCTCCCCTATTACGAGTACGGTGCAGTGTTCTCAAGCGAGTAGTTGGTACAGTGCTCTCTAGTGACCTTATTCTACACGCTAATAAAAATTCTTAATGTTCATACGTTCTACATAAATGTTGCATGCAATCTTCTTCGTGTATGACTTCGTAAATTTGTGAGATGATCTGAATAATAGAAATGTCGAATATGAGAACTTTGTAAAACATTACGTATCTTCTTACATATAAAAGATCGCTGCTGTATACAGCTGTGTGTAACATGATTGATAATATTTTTAGGGTGTGTATGGACCACACCAGAAAATTCATGACACCGTGCTTGTGCGCCTATTATGGAAAATCATAACAAATGCTCTTTAAAATATTATACAGTGAATGCTGACGTTTTCAGCTGGGCTAAGAGTGAATTTCACAAGGATTTGATGTATAAATTAAGTTATTGTGTACAGGGCGTAAATATATTTTTAAATGGTGTTTAGATAATAAGTTTTAGCAGTTATGTTTCTATCGCATTGGGAAAATCTTGCAATAGTAGAAATAAGTTAAAGAAAATAAATAAATAAATTGTTGTGAGAGAAAGTCATTGTTACAAAAGCAGCGGAAAAAGCCTTACTTACGACGACTCCTAATATTGCAATAAAAATCCGATTTAATTTAAATTTATGTATATTTTTGTTCCTAAGTTTTTGTGAAATAAAGCAGCGTTTCATATTACTAGCGCAGCTTTATGGGGGCTCCCAAGATTTTTTAAATGTGACACTGGGTTTTCCAAAGTATTGTGTGACAGATTTTTTAATAAAATTTTACTGTTATGAATACATGCGGATACTGAGTTCGTTAAGTTCATTTTTATAGTTGTATATCTTTAATCATAGATGGTTTTACTAGTACAATATTGTATTTTTATTATTATATATAATAATACCACTATTTTATTTTTAAACACATTTAAACATACATTCAAATTACTATGCAAAAATCCAAACCTTAACCTCTTGTAGTTTTTCCGTAAAGTGTACCATAAACATATACTGAAAAAGGGATATAGAGGACTCGCTTTGCTCGCCGAAAATATTGTCGAATTTTTAAATGTTCCGAAAAAATATACGTCACGTTGATTACAGTATATGTCAAGATAAAATGTCGGTATAAAATCAATCTACTTATTTTGTTTATTTTACACAAACGATAAGTTTTAATTTACGACAGTGGAATCTCGGGGCATATGAGTTTCTTAACAATTTTATAGGCTATTAAACTCAAGAGTGAATAACAGCTGGTGTAGAGAATATTATAAAATAGAGTAAAAACTAGAAAGTTTTTTCTTCTTTTTTATTGTTCAAAAGTTAGGGATATAATCACGACGGCACTCGAAATTCTCAGGCCGTGTATCCAGCGCACGCCGTCACCGTCAACGAGATAATTTCGGACCGATAAAATGCAACTTTATAATCTAGGCTATAGGCTTCAGTTGTCTAGCATCCATGTCGGTGTGAATGTGTAGAGACGAAGAGCAAAATAAAATGTGTCGCCTATGTCATATAGTGGCATTTTGTGTGGCTCTTTGACGGTGATGGCGTGAGGTGAACACACGGCATTGAGCTGAAAACAAACTGATCGGACGCGACTGACAGCCCATACAAAAACGTCCGCGACTGACAGCTCATACAAAACGTCTGCGACAATTACGTCTTATAGTTTGCACACTTCAATGTATGTATAATGGGGGAAAGTAAAAAGGAGGCAGTTGACGGACTTACGTCATTTGATCGGAATATGTCAATTCCATGTAAGCCGTGATCTGTCGGCTGAGTTTGACATAACCCGACCAAATTACCTAGATCCACGATCTATATCACTTTCAACTTCTCTGAGTGTACAATTATTATCTAGATCGCGGCTGTCAGTCGCGTCCGTAAGTCGCGTTCGATCAGTATGTTTTTCACTTTAGACCTAAAAAACATCAAAAAATTAAAAGTAAAACCAAACCAAACGTTTGTTTAATATTATAAGCGTGAAAGTTTGTTTGTTTGGACGTTTATGCATCAATCAAGTCAAAATGTCAAAACTGCAGAAGTAACTAAGATTTTGATTAAAATTGGAATAAGATGACTTAAAAATACAAGACACTTTTTATTCCGGTTAAATGCTCCCGTAGGATGCATCAATTCTAGTTACCAATATATTCTGTATGGTCTATAACTTGTCTTTGGTCTTTCTTTACCGGTACTTATTCTATGTTATCATTGCATAGTAACAGGTGGTGTACATATCGACATAAAATACAGAACTATATATCAATTGTGGGACGTGCGTGTTAATTTTTAGCCGCTGACCATAAAACTGTAATATACATTATGCGATGGAAATATTACTAGTTTGTAGCCTCGATAGGCTAAAAGCAATGACATTGGTTAAGCATAGACGTCTTTTTGACCCTATGGATGTCGCGTTTTAAAAATCGATCGAAATATCGCTGTCTTTAATTATATTTAAGCGTATTTATCATTGATTCGTTTATTCTGCCAGCTTCGTACTATCGACAAATGATATAGACGCAATAGCTCGTAATTTTGGTAAAATAACATTATGATGCTGCATGTTTCAAAATAATATTAATGACTAGGTTTTGCAGCGGCTTCGCGCGCTTTAATTTCAAAAAGTCTTTTTCAAAAAATTTCTTGAAAAAAAAAATATTATACTAGTCGCTAGAAAATGAAAGTTATAGCCTATCTCATAAAGTTTTAAGGTCGAAATTATCTTGTTCTCGGTGTTGGTGGTCAAACGGCGTGAGGCCGTTTGACAATCGCACGCCGTCACCGTCAAAACGAATATTTCGGACCGATAAATGCAACTTTATAATCTAAGCTACAGGTTTCATTTTCCAGCGTCCATGTCGTCGCTGATCTGTAGAGACGTAGAGCAAAATAAAACCTGTCATATAGTGGCATTTTGTCGGGTCGAAATGATCTCCCTCGCGCTCCTTAAGCTCATAATAATAAAGGGTTTTCGTGGTTGGATACCACTGTCGATCCAGGGGACACAGGAAACCAGTGGAGATAGTGCCAAGCCAAGATAGCCAAAGCATGGCTCCTCCATGGCAATGAGTATCCGTATTATGTACTTGAGATTATGCTTTCGCTATATATAACTACTGTGATGTCTCTGCCCTGAGTATATCAAGTGTCGTGATAAAAATTTAATGCACCGACCTCGCCCTACGGGCTACGGGTATATTTAGCGTGCGATGATTAACTCATCTGTTAGCTGACATAACGCGATGTTTTAGCGTTTTATGTGTTGATACAATACAGTATTCTCGAGCGACTATATCGTCAGTTATTTCGGGAATCCGTGCAGAGATAGTTGAAAGGATACACTCGCTAACTTGCAATAGACAAAGTAATCTTGAAACGTCTTCATTTATTACAGTGAAGGATTTTCATTTTAAGGCGACTATTTTTCTGTCGCCCCATGTACCTACCGTATTCGCTGCCTTCCCTGGGAACTAGGCTAGGATGCTGCAGCTCCCCAGTGATGCTCCTGCTACTTGGCCATGGGCCATAGCCTACAGCAGGAATGTTTATACCCAGGCCTGAATCATTAAGACTAGAAGTCGCCCTGTGGTCGAAATTCGACCATAAACATTTCTCAATTCAATCACAGACTTCAATTTGGCATAATTATCTTGTTACCAGGCCATTCAATATTACTAAAAAAATAACAGTCTTCAACCCTAAACAAAAGAGTTTTTCGTGTGTGATTATCGTGTCATGTCAAAATATTGTGCTGTGCGTATAATAGTGTGCGCAGCGTTTTATTTATTGAAAATATGCAAGATTAAAACATATTTTACAATAATATTAGTATTCCACGCTTCACATCCATATCAACTATAAGTGGAAGAAATTTCATGCTTTTACATATACGCGTCTTTGGTAAAAAGGGGTACAAAAATTTCTGCTCGTGTATTAATATTATATACATAAAATGATAAACAAACCAAGATAGGGTGATGTGCTTTACAAAATTATTTTAGCTCTGCTACTTTTACAGTAATACAGTAAATCAAAGACAGCTAAAGAATTTTTACTTAGTTTTATGAATAGGTGGTGGTTATCAAGCATGGTGCTTACTTACACATGCACCGCCTTTTACTAACTACCGTTTCATTGTGAAAAGAGAAATATAGAGATAGATTATTTGATATTTCAAAATGCCGCCAAAGTATCTCACATTTATAGTCATATTTTAGGTATGCGAATCGTCCGTATAAAATTTCGCCCGGCTTTTAATAAAGGTAGCTAGTGAAGTTACTTTTGTAATTTGACTGTCGACTCCGAGCTTTGTGACGAGCGTACAAAAATCCCTTTCATCCTTCGCAAAGGCTTAGAGTGGGGCCACATCGCGCCGGCTAGAGCGGTGCGTTGGGTCGCCGCACCGCAGCGCAAAGTTTAGATTGCAACGTGTAAAAAAGCCTTCAGATGTTGCGATAATGTAGCATGTATAAAATTTTGGATGAATAGAAATACCAATTTTTGTGATAGGCTGAGAAATATCCTTAATCTGCCTATGTTTCATGTTGCTGAAAACCCTGTCTAGGGTCGCCGAGCCCAGCATGCTGAGATTGATTGAGTCTTTGTGAGAGAACGGCCTGCGTATGTAAACTATCTCCTCAAGCATCTAGTACTTTAATACTAGAGTGACGCGTTACGTCATGCACGATGCATTGTTACCAATGTTTTGACATAGGCAACGAAAGGGCATAAATTACAGATAGTTCAACTCAAATGTACGCGCGGCCCTATGTCTGGGTACTTATTTACTCGAACGACGCTATGCCGCGTCACGCATACATGGAGCACAATTGAGTTGAACTATTAACAAAAGGTTTGAATACGCGAATGACGTGATTGATTGACGAATTTTCAAACCGTTAATGTTCTTTTATTGTGTCTTATCCGCACTGTTGTTATTACAAAGAATCGAAAATCATTTAGACAAAACAGTCTTTATCTTTTTTAATATGTAGTCTGATGTCGCGCGTCCTCGCAAATAGCGTAAAATTTAAAGACGTAACGCAACAGTTTCGTGGCTTCGCTTTTAAGTACGTAACTCTATGTTTAGAAGTAGTTCAAATACTGGTTGTGACTTAAATCCGGCGAAGTTTTTAATTGCATTATTAACTTTTCACTTTACGACCGAGTCCTTTGGGAGACTTTTTGGAAAATCTACTTCTATTTAAAATACCTGTCTTTTTTTTTAAAAGGAAACAAAAACTAATGCGTTCAACTTATTTCTATACACATTCGAAGAAAATATATTCTTTATATTATATAATTATAAACTGCCGCTTACCTTCGCCTATGTATAAGTTTGGCGATAAAGCGAGGTAATGCCGCCAGCATTTAGAGTTAGTTTTCTATCTTTAGTATTTTATAATATTTTTTAATTAATTGTTATAGTTTATAATAGATTCGTATTATTGAGTAGAAAGATAAATGTACAAATATAAAATTATAAACATCTTCGGAGCGTATGATAGATATATTATAGTAATAACGTACTTCCTTACAGCTGGCGGTAAAAACACATCCTAGTTACTGCTCGCAACGGAAATAGGAACGGAAGCGAAAAAATATCGAAACATCTTCCAGTTGCGAATATGACATCACGTAGTTTTACAAGCCTGTTAGAAATTTAGCTTGGAATAAAGTATCTGCACCTCGCAGTCCTACCCGCGTAAAAAGTAGCCCATGTGTTGATCCAGAATACCAGCTAGCTCAATGTCAAATTTTATCGAAATCGGTCCATCCGTTTAATCGTGAAAATGTAACAAACGTACACACTCAAAAATTTTCGCTTTTATATTATCAGTAGTTAGAATAGATAAGCGTATAATAGATCAGAGAAAACGGGCGTAAAACGGCGCAAAAAAAGTTTACCGGTGGCCCAACTTTCCTTATCCCCTATCTCTATTCTCTCATAAAGGTCGGTAACGCACATGCGAGCCTTCGGATAGTGTCCATGAGTTCCATTAGGTAACCCGTCTGCTCGCTTGCCCTCTAACGAAATAATATAAAAACTTTCATCTCCTATTTTATCCCCATGGTAGTAAATTACTTAACAATTTTTCTTAATGGATGCTTACGTCCAGTGGTTTAGACTTTCTTGTCAGTAAGTAGGCAAGCCTTGATTTCTATACAGCATGTAATAAAAGTAAGTGATAATACCTTAGGGTGTGTATATGTTCCCTATATATAGTTTACTGTGAAAATAGCGGCACTGAAAGCGAACAAACATTTTTGTGATATGTAACGGGGAAACTCGCGTACGTGTTTTGTGTTCGCTTACCCATACAAATCACAAAAAATTTTGTTCGCTTTCAGCGCCGCCACTTTCACAGTAAATTCTATACAAGGGTGTTCCTTGTATACACGACTTAAATTATTATCACTTCCTTTTGTTACACTCTTGCTTGCAAAATATCATAAAAAACTGCATGTCTATAATCACAGAAAACAGATCTAAACATACCTGGATAGCTATCCATGCATGCAAACCCCTACTTAATAACTAAATAAAAAAAAATCTAGACGCTTACTTGTATAGGTACAGTCTAGTTTCTAAGTACAAAATCTAGTGTGGTAAGAAAAGTTGACGAAAATACGAAGCGACCTTATTTACCTTAAGGGATTTTCATCTGAACCTCTGAGGTTTCCGGTGCTCCGTAAGTAAAATTGAATTTATACTATACTGCGGTATATAGTTATTAACTACTGTGTCTTGGTATACTTTTTTCATTTCAGCCTAACTTGGCATACCATCTCGCTCTATCGGAAGATCATCGTTTGCGGCCAACTTGCATACGTTTGCCAAGCATGCATACATTCGAACAAATTTAAAAGAATCTGCTGCTGGTGCTAAGTATCCAATATTTTGACCTGCTCTTTCTTACTGGCGAATAGAAAGCGTCATGCATACACGGAAAGTCAATATTGTTCTTAATGACCATGTATAATATTTGATAATCCTATACAGCCGGGGAGGTGAGAGTGCTATTTTCGGTGTAACTCGAACGTCATGAAGACGTTACGTTTGACGTTATAGTATGTTTTGTAGAATACATAGAGAAGAAAATGATAAGCTACATGGATTTTAAGGTTATAAAAAGAAAATGTTCTTTGTTATTACAGGTTTACCTTACCTTTTAGTCATCTTTCATTTGATTTCATTATTTATGTTAAAGTATTCTATGGCATATTCTTTACATCCCGTATCTTAATCTGACGGTTTCGATGACATTTCGGTACTTAAGTAATAAGTTATTTTAGGAACTAAGAAATCTGTAATACCGGAAATGTGGGTAAATTCCCTTACGGGTACCTTCACTTATATTACGTTCAACTAATTAAGGCTGCGGCAACAACATCAGCTCTTGTTTAATTTAATAATTAAAATTACTAAAAGCAAGTAATAAATCAGTGATAATTCCATAATTGACTCATGATTTATAAGTGTTTGTGGGACTTTTTATAATATATTCATTTAATATACTAAAAGTGTAATGTGAACTTAGAAATTATTTTAATAATTAGAAACAATTTTCGATTTGATAAGACTTTAAAAACCAAAGCAAATTATAAATTTACAAATCGACCCACAAATTTAGCTCCATCCTTTTGCTACCATTTACGATCCTGTAACAGCATGTAATCCACCAGCATCTCGAAACTTAACCTCCTGAACCTAAACGTCTCAAAGATGGCGCTACAGATAATACAAAGAATAAAATATATATTGGTGATGAACAAGCTCGTGGATTAGCGTCTCAAATGTATTATGATCGTCTTCATTAAAATGACAATAGGTATGAGGTTTATGGTAATGTCAAATCATCTGCACAAAGCGAAGAACTTCTGTTGTCTTGTAAAAATATTATACAGTCACTAAGTAGAGATGATGTCGTTATTTTAGCTTTTGGATCAAATGAAAAGAATCCAATTCAAATTTTATGTAATCTTAGCAATATGTTATATTTATTTTTATTGTATTTTAATTATGTTTTTTTTTTCTTGTAAATATAATTTTGGTTTTGTAGCTGCATTGACTTACGAATGCGTTTTTTCAGAATTATGTGGTACTATTTGTATTTTTTGTGGTTTGATTTTTTATTAGCCGGGACATATTTGCAACTGAAAAAAGTTTTCTTTCTATAATGCACGACTTTTTTATGCCTTTTATCAACCATGTATTTTTGTTATTTCTGTTGCTTTTTTAATGATAATCTCTTGGAAACATAAGTTATAGAAAAGCTCAAATAATTCGTGGAATTTATTAAATTAATCATTTAAATTACTTTGTTTATATACTTCTGTAAAACTTAGCGAAGCTATATGTTTACAAAAAGTTTGTGAATTATATTTATTGTAATCTGGTGATCTTTCACGCCAAGTTATTTCGCGATCTTTCTTAATGTTGACACATAAAATAATACAATTTAAAAATCCCAGACAGAAAACTATAATACAATCAATTACGTATAAAAAAATTGAAGAAGTTGACTCCATAAAATTCTTAGGCTTAATGGTAGACAAACATTGTAACTGGAAAGCGCACGTTGAATATATATGTAATAAACTCGACAGGTTCGTATTTGCGATCAAAAAACTACGTTTGACAGTGTCCACCGAAGCTGCACTAAACGCTTATCACGGGTACGTCGCTTCAACTTTATCATAGGGACTTATTAAATGGGGTAACTCCGTGTTTTTATTTGATTTTATCAAAGGTTTTCAGAATCAGAAAAAAATGCCTAAGAGCGGTTTATGGTGCATGGTTGTTAGATAGTTGTAAACCTTTGTTCGTAAAATCTAATATTCTGCCTTTGATTCGCATTTGCATAAGAGACATCTGTACTTTCGTGTAACAAAACCCTGATTTTTTCCACTATACTCTATATATATAAACTGTAATATGATCAATAGAACTGCCACTCCTCGGAATAAATTTAAACTTTTTCTACCACAGAGTAGAATGGACATTTTCAAGCGCAATGCTTACATAAGTGCTATAAAAATATACAATGAACTACCTAATCGATTTAAGAAATTGCCTACAATTACTGCTATTAAAAGAGATGTATCTAAATGGCTGCTAAAACATTGTTTTTATTGTTACAATATTAAGTTGACTAAAACAATTAATAATTATGCTTCATACCATATTTCATTGCACGCCATTTGCATGGCAGAATTTGTTATACTACATTTTTGCAATGAAGAAATTCAATTCAATTGATTTCGAAGTTCTTCTAGAACATGCGATGAAAGATTTAGTACAGTAAATTATTTAACAAGGCCCGCAATGTCATGAGCACGGCCATTTTCCACTGAAACGAGCGGTAAATAATAGATCGCATAATTCGATACTTTTTAGGGTTCCGTACCCAAAACGTAGAAAAAAGAATGTTGAAATATAAAGGAAATCCGTCAAAATGGTCCCAGGCCCGGTGCTAAAGCAATGTATATCAGTTTTTAGAGCAAAAAATAGCAAATCAGCATAGCAGTATGGTTTCAGTTTTGCTTAATTCACGTGTTAACAAAGTTCTTTTGTCTGTTGAATTTTGATAGCCGCTGTATGTAAATAATATTTTTTTAGAGAAACTTTAGTCTTTTTTAGTTCAATAACATTGAAAGAAATAATTATGACATTAAAGCATATATATCGTATTATATATTCATATTTTATTTGCAGTTATTTTTTATTTAGACAAAAAAGTTGTACGAACTTCCCAATCATAAAAGGATCATGTCAAATGATTTAGTTTTAGCTTTATGTTTGTATTATCTAATGATAAATATATTTTTATTATTAAAACAGATAATAAAAAATATATATTTATATTCTAATATTATTATCGCATAACGCCACTTTACTTTGATGGCCGCATGGACCTTCAAGTAATTAGCAGAGAATGAATACGCACAAATGAACGCACCCGTGACGTGTTTAGTATTTTACACTTTTACAGTTTCGAACATCTAGTTTAGTTTTACACAGTTTCCAGTACAAACATGCTTATTTGCAATTATCAATAATTACATTACTAAGGAAAAGACGACGTTTCTGTAAAAAATATAATTTTACACTGAACGCATATGAACGGGCAAAAAAACTGAGATAGCATGTTAATTTAGCAATACTGAAATTATATCATGTTTTAGTTATTTTTACTCTAAAAAGCGTCGGGCCTGGGGTAATATTTTGTATGGAATTTAGCGAATCTCCTTTAATTTACAACTTTTTTAAAAAATTGCTTTCAAAAATATGCTTCGTGCGCGAGTCCAACTCGCACTTGGCTGACCGAAATCGATATTCTCAATCAACACTATTTATATCGAATGGAATTGTACCTGTATCGATTCCGTTAAAAATACATTGAAGTTAGAAACAAAATAGACTTATTTGTGTTACATTGTTTTCACTAATGGTAAAGCTAGATCTAGACGGATAAAAGAGCTAAATATAATTACTTAGGTCCGAAAATAAATATATGCTTTGTGTTAATGTAGATTGAAAATTTTATTACTGTAGTTAAACTATTCTTTTATGACAAACAAAAAAACCGACCATGTGTGAGTTTGGTTCGCGCAAAGAAGGTCTCCGTAATATTAGACACCAAAAATAAGAAAAGGATCTCTGTAAATTAGCGCCAGTTTTCTGTGAGACCGTAGTATCACTCCATTCGAGCCGGCCCATTCGTGCCGAAGCATGGCTCTCCCTCGGAACTGACCATCCGTATTATATACCTGAGATCGGAAAATGTCTCATTGGTACAAGCCTCCACCAGGGCTCGAACATGCACCCTGTCGAGTGCGAACCAAAGGTCTCACCCATCAGGCCACGGATGCTTATGAATCCGGGATTTTCGGTGCCAGCATACTGGAAACGGGGATTCCCCCATTATACTAGCTTTCGCTCGCTGCTGCACTTCTCATACCGTTGAGGCCGATACTTTGGCTGGTTTGACTCAGCTGTACTGTGCCATGCTAGAGCTAACTTGGGTTCGGGAGTATCACGATTCACGACCTCACAGAAAACCAACGCGAAACAGCGTTTACTCTGTGTTTCGTGAAGTGAGTGAGCCAGTGAGGTCGACGCCCGACGGTAGTTCCTTCTATCAGATGGTCTGTCTTTTTTTTTATGAATGTTGCAAGAGCAGAATCTGATCGTTTGTCCCCTCTGCAAAAATTCGGCAGATCGACCTGTGATCAGTCCGAACGCATCCTTGTTTATGTCTCTCGTTTTATTTCGTCATCGCAAATTTTTGCAACTAGCTGGTTCTGTCGCCAAGTCAATGCCCGGGGTATTAATTAAATATTTTCATCGATATTAAGTAACAGACTTTCAGTCTCCTATCGCAATGTCGATAAAAAGTAACTGCTATTTTAATTGTTATTACTTTAGAAACTTTACTAATTCTCCTATACCGCCTTGCACTGTGGACTGTTTTATCACTGACCGTGATTTCGCTTGCGAATTTGCAATTAAATCCATACTTATAATTATATTTGCGAAAATGTGCCTGTCTGTTACCTTTTTACGCCCAAACCACTGAATCGATTTACCTTAAATTGCATTACATGGATATATTTTGAATCCGGGGAAGGACAAAGGAAACTTTTTATCTCGGAAATTTTGGCGCAAACATGTTGAGGTTATCGTGCATGGCATAAACGTATAATATTCTTGTTATGCATATACGCGGTGCAATAAAACTGAATGATGAAACTTTAAGGTGTGTTCGTGTTTCTTACAAAGAATCCACGGACAAAGCAAAGTGATTTGTGCTATGGAGCTTGCCCATATGAATCACAGAAATAGCTTTCGCTTTTTCTATTACTTACATTGTGAACTTTTTAGGGGACACAATATACAAAACCTTAAGCATCATCACTTACTTTTGTTACATGTATAGTACAACTAGCTGACCCGGCAAACGTTATTTTGCCAAAAAATTTTAAGGCTTGTACTACCCCCAACATTTAGGGGGATGAAAAATAGATACTGGCCGATTCTCATAGAAACCGGATAAACACAAAAAAATTTAATCAAAATCGGTCAAGTCGTTTCGGAGGAGTATGGCAACGAAAACTGTGACACGAGAATTTTATATATTAGATAGTACAATAGGGATAGGAATTAGTATTTGACATAACACACAAGTCAAAACACCTGGAATCACAATAATAACACAAATGACTTATAATATATCAAAGTTTATATGTATAACGCTAAACTTCACAAGAAGTTAACACGAAAACTTTCCGACTTTTACCTCCGCGAGTACGGAATATGAGGTGTTACTGAATTTGTATTAAAGTCACGAGTTTCTTACAACACATTACATATATTAAAGCAAGGTTTATTACAAATACACTAAGTAAAGCAAATCACATATTCATTTAAAAATTTTTTTGCATTTATTATTTTATTAATTAAGTTACGAACACGTTGTCATTTGTTCATGCTAGCCCCTTGATCTCGAGGTAAGTTTCAAGAGGCTTAAATGCAAGGTGTGAAATGTATGTCGCAGCCGTCCTCGATGTTTTATTCAGCTTCATACCTTTCAGTTTCGGAAATAATCCATACTTGTGCGTGGAATCGATAATCAAGGGCAGAACTAGGAGCCATAACAATGGACTAGGTATTTTTGTTTCAAAAAAATATAATTGTCTCTGTTTTGTTGTCGATCGCTCTTTGTAATAGAAATTTGACAGAGGGTTGATGGCCGCTACCGCCAACTTTGGGCGAAAGCACAATAGCTAAGTTGATTTTTTAAATTTTAAGTTTGAAAAACGAGTTTTACCCGACTACGTCAGAAGAAGTTTTATGTTTTTCGAGAGTATGTATGTATGTATAATTAATTTTTCGAAAGACGAATATAACGATATCTCATTTGTTAAAATCTATCAAGCCGTTTAGGTTGCAGAGCGTGCCAAACAATTAAACACTCGAGAAACATAATCCTCCTTCTTGCACAGTCGGGTGAACAGACAAAATTATTTTAGAATTGACGTGCTTAATAACAACATGACTCTTAAATTTTCAAATTATGAATTTTTTCTCAAAAATGGCGTGGTGAGCCGAATTTGTGTAAACTGATCCCTAGTTCAAAAATAAACGTATCATACTAAAATATCACAGCAATATTACAGTAGCATAATTGGTCGATCTCTACAAAAACAATATTACTTCTATTTTGGTAACATATGTCTGTTTATGAAAGGGAGAAGGCGAGTAGCCTTGGGCGCAGCGAGAGCCCTAACATAATAACTTGAACACGAAAATACGACATAATATTGTAGCTGAATTACTCATAGGCTATCGTTTTAATTGATATAGACGACCTCTGTGGCTCAGTTGGTAAGCGCGTTGGTAGCTTAAGCCGGGAGTCGCGGGTTTGAATACCGCCGACGAAGCAAAAAGTTTTTTAATATTCCTGGAGCATAGATGTGTATAAAATATGTGTTTTATATAATAGAAATCTTAAATATATGTATAGTATAAAATATTAAATAAATTTCCATTGTCTGGTACCTGTAAGACAAGTCCTAAGGGTTCTTAGCACGGGGCCAGTTTGATGTGGTGTTAAGCGTCCATAGATTTTATTATTTTAATTATTATTACATTTGATATACCGGTGTACGGAGAAGCCTTTCAGGTTTTTGTTATACCGTGAACATGTTGTAATCTGTAACTTTGTAAAGAAAGAAATAAATAAATCTATAAGACTAATGACAAGGTACTTTACTAATAATAATATTAAAACTTGGAAAGTATTTCTGGGTTTCTGTATGTAATTACACGCTTACCGCTTAACCATTTTGATGAAATTTGCTATCCTGTCCGGCTAAGATACACCAACGTGATATTTTTCTCTCTTTCTATGAGCGTATTCATAGTTATCGATATCAACATACATCTCTACTCCCTAAATTCTAAGTCTAGACTCCCGGAAAATTCTAATCATAAGGAAAATTCAATACGAAACCTTTAAGATATTACAATAAATTAGGAAATAAAAATAATTTGATGAACATTTACTATCCTACTCGTTTAATGATGAATTAGACAAACTGTCACTACATACTTTATATTATTTACAAATTTTGTGTGCGAGTGTTTGTCACTGAACTCCAACTAAACGACAAAACTACTATCGATTAAACTTTGTGCAAGTACTCAAGACGATTTGAGAAATTTAGACACAAACCAAGTCCGGCGGGACATCGTTTGTCGGATCCGCTATTATTATTTATATTGTAATAGATAAGTTTAAAGAATTATTTTGCTAGTTTTAAATCGTCTTTGATCGTAAATTTAGTAATCCACCGTTCAAACGATAAACTTAAATCAAGATTACAGAGGCAGGAGGCTTATTAAACTAATTAATATTAATTAGCCATTAAAGTACTCACATAATCCTCATAAAACTAATCTTCTAACTCATAGATCCTATCTTGCGTAACAAATAGTTGCTGGGACCTCCTTAGAATATACAGAATGTAACAAAATTAAAAAACGGTTAAAAAAACGGTAAAGCTACGGTAAAGCTTTAAAGATATACGGGCCCTGATATACAGTTCACTGTGAAAGTTGCAGCAGAATTTTTTTTTTTGATTTGTATGGCCAAACCTATGTCGCTCGGGCGTTTGCCCATACAAATCACAAAAAATTTTTTCGCTTTCAGCGCTGCAACTTTTTTAGTGACATACACGATCCTTAAGGTTTTATCACTAACTTTTGTTATACACTGTATAGACCAAAAGAAAATTAACATGTAAAATAGTATGTTTTGAAAATTTGCCTCATCCTATTACATTGTAAGATGCTAAAATGTAAAATTAATAATAAATATTACTCATATTATAAATGGGAAAGTGTGTAATGAAGAGTAACATAAGCTTATATACCTTAGGTTTTAGAGAAACATCATCTCATAAAAAAATCGTATCTTTACCAATTTTCGAATTCCGCTGGCAAAAGCTACAAAATAATGTAAGAAAAAATTAATTATTTATTTTTATAAGAACTTGTAACTAGCTTATTATTTTTGTAAATTTTTAATAAAAGCTGAACCAAATAGATGGAAATCCCGAGATAATCTTGGCCTTAATATAATATGATGCCTCGTAAATTGTTTAGAACATAGGCTTGCTCAATATTTTTGTACATTATTAAAACCACGATAAACTTATTTTTGGTAGCCGTAAGAAATGCTGATACAATTTTATTAAAAAGCGAAAGTGGTGGGATATAATTATAAGTAAGCTGCCATATAACATTTTGTTTTAACCGGCGGGGTTATTATGTATCTTGCAAAAGCGATAATTGCGCAATTATTGCTCCAAAATCAAATTCGCCTGCAACGGTTCCTTTTCCCTATTCTGTGCTTTTAGCGAGGATTTTCACACAAATTAGTTCCAAATTTGAAATTGAGTAATTGAACGTGAGTTTGTGGATAGATTGTATGATGTAGATATCCTCTTAGAAAGGATTTTCATCAATTTTGTCTACAAGTGGTTTAAAGTTTGTATTGAAATATTGTTTACGAGTCTCCCACGGCAATGAGCATCCGTATTGTATTTGAGTTTTACTAGAATATTCGTTTACACGTGTCCAAGCTCCTATGAATAAATGATAAGAACTCGTCGTATCCAAGTGTCTTACCTCTAACCCGTGTCGTTAAGGTAGCGTGACACAATGCTTTGAATTTTGAATCGTCCGCCATTGAACGATGGGATTTAAGGTCAGGTTGATAGGCATTCGTATATTCCATACGTATGCTTTGGGACCTTCACTGCCTGCTTGTGCCCGCGACGGGTGGCTATAAAAATATGAAACGAGCACGCCAAGCGGCCACCGCTCCGTGAGGACATCCGTCGCGCGGTCACCCGTTGCGGGCAAACGCTTTGCGCAGCATTAAAAGAGACAAACTTGTATGAATTTATATTTTTAAATTAGTGCATAAAGCTGCACGAATTAAAAAGGTTTTGATCCTCTAAAGAGAGGAACGAGATTCGTTTATCGCACGGGAACCGTACGTTATTACGGGTTCAAGAATATCCTACGTCTTTCTCAGGACTCAATAACAAATTTTTGCAAATACAACAAGAACAAATAACTTGACTCGTCGTTCATACGGATATAAATCTAATAATAATAATAATAATATTTTAATGACATTTAGGATTAATATGCAAAACAGTTTGTGATGACAATTTTATCCTTTGATAGATAATGAATTTAAAATTTAAATTGGGTCGCTAAAATTGTGCTAACTGTTGGCTTTAAATATTACGTTCTATAATTATCCAGCCATTAAATGAATGAATTGATATGGTTGTTGTAATTTTGTTTGCGTTTTATTCTAAAAAAAGCGAGTTGTTTGACAAATTTGTTAATATAAACAGGATTGACAAATCTGTTTATCTGTGTATAATCATTATGTTCCTACTTAAATTAAAACATGCATATCATCTAATACTTTTCTATATGTTTTAAAGACCTATGTGGCTCAGTTGGTGAATGTAACAAGCCGGGCGTCGCGGGTTGAAATTCCGCCGACAAAAGAAAAATTTTCCGTGTTCCTAGATCCTGGATGTACATTAAATATATGTATGATATAATAACAATCTTAATATTTAAGATTGTTATTATTTATTTATTATATAAAAATAAGTCGGGTTTTCTTTCCTAACCATAATACTCCAGAACTCACAAACCAATTTCCACGGTTTTGCATTCATTGGAATGGTCTTGGGCTCCGTGACGTTTGTAGATAAAAAAAAAAGTTATAACGCGGATGGAATCGCGGGCAACAGCTAGTGTATAATATAAAAGTATTAAAATATTTCCGTTTTTTGGCACCCGTGAGGGCGTTTGTCCACCAACATCGTCAACCGAGAACGAAATTATTTCGGCCCGACAAAATGATAACGAAATGACATAGACTACAGGTTTCATTTACCTCTACGCCTTTAATCACGGTGACGACATTGACACAGAGCAATGTGGCTAGAAAATATAACTTATAGCCTTGATCATAAAGTTGCATTTTATCTAATCAAAATAATCTCATTCTCGGTTGACGGTGTTGGTGAACAAACGACGTAACACAAGTCTTTCAGGAACGGGATCAGACTGACGTTGCGAGAATGATCGATATGTTTCACAAAACATCTATAGATATTATCTATATAATAATACGTGAGCTAAAACCTTGTACCCCTTTTCAATATTATTTTAAAATATGCTTTGATCTTGCATATTTTTAACAAATAAAACGCTATGCACACTACAATATTTTGACAAGATACGATAGATACACTAAATACTCTTCTGTTTATGGTCTGTGATTTTTTTAAATAAATTTTAATGACCTGGTTATGAGACCTTCATGCCAAATTGAAGTCTGTAATTGAATTGAAAAATATTTATGGTCGAACAAGGTGACCTCTTGTTTTTACAAATTGTAACACTTAACTCAACCTACGATGGCGGTTTTAGGAAAAAAATTTCATGAAATAATAAAAATATTTTGACCTTAAGCACGCCTCCGCTGTTCGTAAGTTTAAGTAGTAAATTAAATATACATATAAAACGTTTCCTTTAGTCCCTTAAGCCTTAGGGACTGTGGAGCCTTGATGAAAGTAATGTTTATTTAAATTTAATATTTAATTGTAAGTCTCTTACCCGAAGCGGCGAGTGCCCTTTTCTTACGATATATGTTAACCTTTTAAAATTATTTTTCTTTGACTTGAATTGGTGGAAGATATTCCCACGCATTATTTTAATGTTAGATTTGGGCGTTTTAGCCAGGGTGAACTTATTAACGAGGCGAGTAGGTGCTGGGGGGCTAGCCAAGATCTAAACTTTTTTTTAATAATATTTAGGGGGCAAGCGAGCAGACGGGTTACCTCATGTAGAACAACTGCCGTATCCCACAAACACTCGTGACATCGCGGGTGTGTTGCCGGCCTTTATGGGAATGAGAATAGGGATCCTTAGGGGAATCCCCCCCAGGATTAGGGACACTGGCAAGCTCACTCACTCACTGAACGAAACACAGCCCAACGCCTTACAAGAAACTGGTATAAGACGCCAGTTTCCTGTGAGGCCGTGGCATCATTCTGGTCGAGCCGGCCTATTGATGCCAAAGCATGGCTCTCCCACGACAAAAGGCGTAACGAACGCTTATGTCATTTCCATACATTTTGTTTGGCGACTCTACAAAGATGCGAAAATGTTCAAATCTTGGCTAACCTCCCCTAGGAGGTACCACTAAAGAAAGGTTCGAAAACGTTCGAAGTACCATTACTAAAAAAAAGGTAAAGAAAAACGGCTTATTTAAATATGAGAATGTCGTATATTTTCGGGGCAATCATACGGACATTTCAAATCATCTATAGATGATAGCTATAGCTATAGCTGGATGCTTTAAAACATTCAGATTTTGAGTTACGAATGCAGTATTTTTAAGATCTAAAGAATGATTCAGCATTTATAACCCAAAATTAGTTTGGATAACACGCAAATGCTTAATAGCGTCTAGTTATTACCTATTCAAAACATAATATCGACCTCAATGTCGCTTAAGTTTTTATACTAATGTACAATAGTTTGTATAAGAAATAAAGTTAACGACAATTAAATTTATTTTAAATGACTTTTTGGGGAATAAGAATCATTAAATGTCCTCTTACGGGGTTGAAAACATCTCAATGCCAAAATACAATAACATTGAACCACTGGATTGGGCGTGACGAGGTAACAGGCAGACACACTTTTTGTATTATGGATGTAAATTAGCTTTAACGACGTTACCACTATTCCATACAAACTCCGTGAATGTAACTTGACCTTTCTTGTCATAGCTCATGGTGTACCGCATTTATATCAGCTCTGTCCGATAGCCACAGCCTTCACGAGCTTTCATGGTCACGCTATAACTAATCATATCATATTATCGCTTGTAAAACAAATAATCTATATTATATTAATACACGAGCGGAAAAATGTACCCTTTTTTACGAAAGACGCATAGATGTAAAAGCATGAATTTTTTCCCAGTTATAGTTGATTTGAGAAAGGAGCGTGGAATACCAATATTATTTGAAAATATGCTTTCATCGTGGATATTTTTAATACATAAAACGCTACGCACGCTATAATATTTTGACGTGACACGATCACTCACGAAATACTCTTTTGTTTGTGGTTGAGGTCTGCGTTTTTTTTTTAATAAAATACAATGGCCTAGAAGGAGATATTTATGGCTTGTAGTCTATGAGTGAATTCAGAATAGATTTTATTTCTCAATAGTTCCTCTAGATGATGGATTTAAATATCTATGGTCGAATCTTTACCACAGAAACTCTTGCATTATTAATTAGATGACGAAGTTCCCGTACCATATATTTTTCTTGTTTTACTTGTTTCATTGACCGTATTATTTCGCTCTTTTGTGTCACTTCTTATTTAATATCCCCTTCTGGACCTAGCTAGTGTTCTGTGCACCACCTATAATTTTGTGTTAAATTCTTTAACACTGCTGTCTTAATGGCCCTTCATAAGTTCATTCATTTCTTCACGAATTACCATTCGCATTTCCCCCAGACTACTCCTAAGCGAGCCCGATTTGGAAGTAGGTTTGCACCTCATAGTAATATCCTGGCCCATATTTTTATCGACCCATATGTTTCGTAGCTCTACTATAGGTCAGGATGTACTAGATTTTATTTAAATTAATTAACTACCTCTACGTTTTATATAAATTTTGCTTGTCTTTATTCGGCACATTGAAAAAAACCGGCCAAGTTTAAGTTGGACTCGCGTGAGAGTTCCGCACCTGGACAGAGTAGAAAATTGGGAAAACGTATTTCTAAAAGTTTTGAATTTATAAAAGAATGTCAATAAATAAAAATGAGGCAATGAGAATCGAACCCAGCCCCGCCCCCCCCGAACTTACTTAAGTTCGGGGAGGGGGGCTATTTGTTGTTATAGCGGCAATAGAAATACATACTCTGAAAATTTCAACTCTCTAGCTATGATTTTAACTCTCTTCCGTTCTTGAGACACAGTCTGGAGACAGACAGACGGACAGACGAACGGACATTGAAGTCTTAGAAATAGGATCCCGTTCTTACCATTTGGGTACGGAACCCTAAAAACGCACGATAAACACAACTACCGATTGTTTTTGTAGATCTGCTACACCTCCGTAGCAGACGTACTACGCCGTAGACCTCTACAGCAATAAAGGCCAGCCATCTTTTTTGTTTTTTTTTTCTATTTAAATTTAACAACAATTGTTGTTTTTGATTCCTAATATTAGACTTCAATATTCACCACAAATGTGATAATAATTAGTACACAATAAAATTCTTTTGAATATAGAAGCCAGGTACAAATTACCGAGCTAAGCGATTATCTTGGCGAGGCGTGACCAACAGGTCAATCTTGAACTGATCATTATCACAATTTTAATCGAGCTAGCAATATTTTTGACGACATAATGTACAGTCCAATTTTTGAGCACCTTTACGTACAAGGTTGCGACCAAAAATCTTAAGTAATTATGTTATAGTATTGACAGCTTTTGGCCGCGTCTTCGCTAAGAAAACAGGGTATTTTTTTAAACCAAAAATAACTCTGATCCTTTCAACTAAATCTTTGCCAAAATTCAAGTCGATTGGTTGCTTTATGATGGAATTAAAAAATAATAATAAAAAAAAACTTTGTACCGAACTAACTAAGAAATCTGATTTTGATACCATGATAACCAGAGAAACATGTAGAAAACCTATACCAACTCAATCTGAGCTCGGAAGTAAATCCACAAATCCTCACTTAGACTCCCCGACTATAATATAAACGCAAAAACTCGTAGCGATGCTACGGCGTAGTGGCTCCTAAACAGCGTAGCTTAAAATAAGTTGAAATTTTACTCAAATGTTGATCTGGGTGGACTCAGGCCCAAAATTATTATTTATTTAATAAATTTAATATGGAATTGTGTTTGTTTGTTTGTCCTTCCTTTACAGCCTATCTAAGCAACCAACCAACTTGACTTTTGATATAGACTGGTAAGTATGAAGAGTAACATAGGTTACTCTTGGTCTTAATCAAACATTATATTCTGAATCTACTTAATTATAATCTTAACTGATTCTATTTTAGCGTTTTAATAAAGTTTTTAAATGTTTATTAATTTGACAACTCAATTTCTAACAAAAATGACGAGTCTATAAATAACTTTAACAGTTTGAGAATTTTAAAAATATTTTTTTTCCTTTAGTATTAAATATAATTATTTTATAGCAGAACCTTTAGTATAATGTATATTTATGTATCACTTTGTATTGGCTGCGTGAGTGCGATAACACGAGGAAATCGCTTTGGTACTTAACCGGGGGTGTTTCCGAGGATTAACTTTATCTTTTTGGCCGACGACCAACTCTCGATATTTTGTATATTTTATCCAAACTTTTTACGGAAATTATTTTTGTATTTGGAAAATTCAATTGTAACAGCTATTGCTGAATATTGTAATTACAATTGTAATTTTGAAATGTTTATTGTCTGTTTGTGCTATAATATAAAAAAAAATCAAAATATTCTGAAAGATTTTTATAATATCAGTCGGCAACGTCACGGGTGACGGTAGTCCTTTCCATCAGAACTTATTTGTTGGTTTACCCTCAAAGTTTCTTAGACAACTATAGATATTTTTTAAATTTACAGGGTAGGCCTAAAAAATGCTTTGATCAACACTAACTGAGCCCACGGTGCTACCCGCGTAAAATGCCTATATGTTAATCCAGCTTTATGCTAAATTTTATCAAAATCGGTCCAGCTGTTTAAGCGTGAAAAGGTTACAAACAGAAACACTCACAAACAATCACATTTGTTATGTTAGTATAATTTTCTTTCTAATTTAATATAATAGACTAGCTAGTAAGCACATACTTCGCTACGCATAAAATGAAATATTAAAAATTGTAATGTCGAAAGCATGGCATAGTAATCCATCATTCATAGTTTTTTTATTCAAAAAATGTGATAAACAAAAAAACTACCAACCGATTATTCTACTGATTCTACGTCTACCGATTTTGTGCATTGCCATAAACCGTACTTCATTCACTACCATCTACTGAATAATCCAAACAAAGCCAAAACATTTGGTTAAGACGGGATTTGGCCGTTCTTGAGTTATAGAATCGTAATGAAAAGTGGCACTGATTTTTATATATTTTATGATATATCTATAACATAAAAATAAGCCGGGTTTTCCTTCATGACGATATAACTTCGTACGAACCAATTTCAACGGTTTTGCATTCGTTGGAAAGGTCTCCGTGAGGTTTGTAGCAAAAAAATCTAAAAAAAATTCAAGAGAAAAGTTACCACGCAGACGGAGTCGCGTGTAACTGGAAGTTAATAATAAAATCTTATTTCTCCAAAAGCTGTAAATAAAACAAATGTTCGTTAAAGAATTTTTAATTTACAAGATGGCGCGTATTGACACTGTCTCTTGTGTTAGTCCAGAATAAATAAATCTGAATTCTTCTGTCGGTCGGAATGTTTGAAAAATTTTCAATTACTCTTGTACGTCTTGAAGGGAAATGCAAGATAAACATTTCGATATTACTTTAAATAGAAAGTTGCCCATAATCTGTTATAAATCACCAGATTGTTATTAATACATTCTTCTAATAATATAAGTTATAAAAACCGTCGTATTCGATGATTTAATGAGCATTGTGAGTTGCAAGTGTAATCATGTTGTGTACGCGAAAAACATAACCCTCCTTCCATGACGCAGTCGGATAAAAACTAACTTATATACGTATGGCGGAGGCGATGGCGCCAGGCGTCGGCCCCGGACCGGATGTTGCGATATATTTCCACTGTTGCTTTGTTAATAACTCATTTCACTTTTCCATTGTTTATTTTATCATAACCGCAGTTCAAATTCATACAGTAAAGTGAAAAAGTTCCTAACTGGTTTCCGGTCGTAATGCATTCAACCGCTCTGAATGTATAAAAAGTTGAAAGAGAGCCAGTTGACGGACCTACATCAGCCAGTCAGGTCATTTGGTCGGAATATGTCGATTCCATGTAAGTCGTGATCTGTCGGCTGAGTTTGACGTGACCCAACCAAAATACTTAGATCCACGATCTGTATCTGTTTTAACTATTTTGATGGTACAAAAAAAATAATTTTGCGTCTTTTTTTGTAATGGAGGAAATTAAAAGAGAGCCAGTTGACGGGTCATTTGGTCGGAATATGTCAATTCTTTGTAAGTTTCACAACTTACTTTGTCGACTAAGTTTGATATTAGACGACCAAATTACTTAGGTCCACAATCTGTATCTGCTTCAACTTCTCTGATTGTACATAAAGGACAAGGCCAGCAAAAGATGTAATTTTAAAGTTTTTTTTATATATCTTTCAGCAGTCTTTCAGCCCAAGGATGGAGAATAAATCAGGCTTCTTTTGATCACATAATATTTCTAAAAGAGGCCCTTTAATGTAATCATCGAAATAGTACAACGTAAGTACTATTTCTAAAAATCGTGAGTAATAACGAAAAACAACACCATTAAAACTAACAAAAGAACATTATTCAGAAGTTAAACACGATCCTCGGGACGTTAAAGCCTACATTATGATAAAGTTTCAAAGTAAGTTGAAACTGAAATAGCTACGGACGGACCCAAATTTGATATTGTTTCGTTTGATGCTAACGTCAAGGTGGATAGTGTTCTATAACGATTACAGAATCCCTCGTCTGTTAGAGATAGGACTATTGTCGCAAACACTCGTATACCGTAATAAAGACGGACCCAGAAATGGAAATTTTATTAAAATCAACCGATTGGTATACGCCGCGTCTAACTTAGATTACTATAGAATTCTGGAATTAACAGGGTGAGCATTAAAAATTATATTAGAAAACTAGCTTTTTCCCAAAGCTTCACTTGCATTAAAAAGTATTTTTATATACATTTTCAACCCCTATTTCACCCTCTGGAAGTAAATTTTCATAAAACACGTGTTCATTTATTTTGAATAGGCAGTTTAGAAACAAAATTTGAGGACCTTGACTTAAGAAATGACGAACTTTCGTAGAAAAATGTATTTAAACTTTAACCCTTTTTCATCCTGTCAGGGGTAAAATTTCAAAAAATGCTTAAACACGTATCCATTTTTTTTTAATCAGTAGCTCAGAAATAAAATTTCATGTCTTTAACTAAACTAATGACGAACTTTCATGCAAACTTTTAACCCCCGTTCAGGGAAAGAATTTTTTAAATTTCTTTCTTAGCGGATTTTTTTCATTTTTTTCTTTCTTTTTTTTCAAATTTTATAGCTGTAGCCTTAACAGTTTTCGCTCGGCGATGATGAATCAGTCAGTCAGTCAATCAGTCAGAACGAAGTGCGTTTGTTTGTCTTTCCTTCAAATTCTAACGAATTCGTCAATTAACCTTTTCGTCCTTAACACTCCTTCATTCTTTCACATCCTAACTATAGACTTGGTTTCCATAGATTTATTTGAAAGGGTAGAGAAAAAAAAGACAGAAAATTCTTTTATTTACGCAACTTTTAAATTGTATGTAAACGAAGCCGTGCGAAAAAAGCTAGTAGAATTAAATAATATGATAATCGCTAAACGTTTTCATCGCCAGTATAAATTTGCTAAATATTAATCTCAATTTCAGACCACGTATTTTGTGACGAATAGGAAGGGATAAATCAATCATTAACGTCTGAAGGGCGCTTGTTGATAAAAAGCCCCCTCTGTTCGTTGCCTATTTTTTGGCCTTATACGTTAATGTATTCCAAACCGTATTATGGAGAACAATAGAATTCAATTTGCCGTGTTTTCGTATCAGTCGCAACGAAGTTACCGGCTTTACTTAAGGTCGCCAATAAATTGTATAAAACAAAAAGGATGTTTTTCACAAACGGATGTGAATTTGAAATGAGATAAGGTATCTAATATTCAGATAAGGTATTTAATAGTCTATACTTTATGTATTTTTATGTCCTCGAGTACTACGATAACTACATTTTTAAACCGCAAGCTATATTGAAAAAAACATTAAGTAAATTAATTTATTCACTATGAGCCATAAAGGAAGAAAGTGAGCTCTAGCGCACACAATTGGGACTATAAAATGTTATTGAATGTTTTTTTGCCATTTTCTTTTTTTATCATAGATGTCGCTACTGGTTATCTGCATCGCGCTCTTGCTAATACACGGTGTGGTCTGTTATAGCTTATCTTTCAGAAACAAATTTTTAAAATTTTTTGCACTATACTGGAATGGAACCCTTCCTGCACGAGCCTAACTCGCATTGACCTGTTTTTACGTTTATGTCTGGATTATTATGTAAACCAAAACTTACTCGAGAATATTGTTTACAATCTTGACAAATCTCTATTCGCATACATATTTCAATGTAACTATTCACTACAACAAACTTCTATTCAATCTTGCTCTATAAAATCAGAACTGAGCAAAAGGAAACAAACTTTGAACAACAAAGGTCGACACTGTTCGCATATTCAATTAATGTTCCCCTGCATTTAAATTGCGTGTGTGCGGTCCCTTATGCGTAGGGTTGCCACATTCAAATAGGTACAGAAAGTCAACTGAATTTGAGACTGTATTAGTGGTAATTTCTTGACATCAGGACATGAAAAAGTCCAAAAGTAACTCTCACTCATTTTGTTTGTAAAAATATTTTTTTTATAGAATTTTCAATAACATTTAGTTTTCAATAACAAGTGTTTTCCTGAAACGATCGCGTGGGAATTGTAATATTTTTTGGTATAAAAAATACAGAACGTACAGAAACATACCGTCGCACTTTAAAATTATTTCAATTTTGTTGTTATTGGCAACCCTAAATTTCCTGTTCAATATAATGTTTGGAAGTAGCTTGAAAGGCTTCCTAATGGAAAAGATGGAAACCTAATTATAGCTCGATCACAACTCACAAGTAAATGCTGTTTGTCGGCGATACGCTATCAAAACATTCGGTTCAGTTTCCTATAAAGGTAGTCGCACATTTGTCAGCTCAGTGGCTTCAACATAAGATTAAAGCAATAGTATAGTCTGGCTACTATAAGTTCAACCTATCATTTATGAGTCTGGCTACTATAAGTTCAGCCTATTTATTTTTACCAGCAACATTATTCTGACGCAGTCTTCTGTTTTCGGTTAAAATTGCACTACTAATGGATTTCATGATTTTGATACTTGATCACATAATCAAGTATCAAAATTATGTAATCCATTCATCCATCCATACAAAGAATATTTTCAGTACTTTCATCAAAATTTACCCCTCTGAATACCCAAAGGAGGGACAAAATCCGTTTTCTTATTAGATTATTACATAAATCTCATTATTTATGGTACTTTCATCCATTTTTTATAAAAATATCACTTATTTAGATAAATCACATACCATGTCTTACATAAAAACTAAAGATCATGATTATAATATCAAGTTTATTAATTAAGATTTTTAGAAATATTCCGCGAAAATTAACCTCAACTTGCAAGTAAAAATGCTGGTTGAGAACCTCGACACCACTTATCGCCCCAACACAGGGGTATCCTCAGGATGTGGACTCTATGAACAACGTCCGTTTCTTTTTTTACTTGCAAGTTGAGGTTAATTTTCGCGGAATATTGCTAAAAATCTTAATTTACTAAACTTGAAACTATGGATGAAGCGCCTCTAGCAGTCACTTGCGGAACTAAAATTTCCATATAAAAAATTTAAGTAGTAATTATCGAGTATCGATAAATATTATTGCTAACTCATGGTAGAGCTACAGTGCTTGATACCTACGTACGCTTATTCTAAAACTAGCTGAGTGTGTTTCGCTTGGAAAATCGAAAGCTTACAGAAAACTGACGTGAAAAAGTACTGCGTTTCGTCAATTATGATATTTTTAGAGCGTCCGAAGCCTGTTTGGTATACCCTTTGGTTTGCACTCGAGAGGTGCAAGTTCGTACCCCGGTGGAGGCATGTACCGATGAGACATTTTTCGATCTCAATTACATAATACGGATGCTCATTGCCGTGGGTGCTTTGACACGAATGGGCCGACTCGACCGAAGTGATACTATGGCCTTAGAGCCTACTTGGATTAACCTAACCTAAACAGCAACAACAAAAAAAGATAGGTCGCTTATGAAAAGCAACTGTTATCCCCGAAAGTTATGAGTGTGTTGCCGGCTTTAACGAGGAAATAGACTAAAGGAAAAGAGAAAAAGGATATGGATAGAGAAAAGAGGGTAGAGAGTTGGGTCCGGTAAAATAAAATCCTTTTTTTTTATCTATCTCTGTTCGTTTACCCTCTGATTTTACAAAAATCTTTAATTAAACAGACTCATATAATATTATGATCATTATATTATCAGCTGAGTAGGTTTTAAGTATCGCAACATGCATAAAAACTTTACGTGACGCCCATTAGCTGTGGGTTATGATCATGAGCGAATTCCTCACTATTGTTTATGTAGGGAGCGGCTAATGGCTATCATTCTAGCTACAACCTGCGGGTTTGGCTACTACCTTTGCGATAAATACGAGTAATAACATTCTCAATTCAATCACAGGCTTACAATTGGCATAAAGGTCTCGCTACTAAATTTTATTTTTAAAAAATTAGACTTTAACCAAAAGGGGGGGGTCCTTCGATAAAGAAATAAAAGAGTATATTTTCGTGTATGATTATCGTGACATGTCAAAATATCTTAGTGTGCGTGTTGTTATATATTAAAAATATGCACGATTAAAGCACATACTCAAATAATATTAGTATTTCACGCTTCTCCTCTATATCAACTAT
The DNA here is from genome assembly GCA_026546445.1 of Cyclargus thomasi. Lineage (NCBI taxonomy): Eukaryota > Metazoa > Arthropoda > Insecta > Lepidoptera > Lycaenidae > Cyclargus > Cyclargus thomasi. The sequence goes on from JAOTAV010027684.1 coordinate 28,734, forward strand.
AACTAGGAGAAATTTCAAACTTTTATATCTTCGCGTCTTTCGTAAAAAGGTGTACAAAGTTTTCCGCTCGCGTATTTATTTAAAGATAATATTAGGGACATACGGGTTCTTCGGCTTCTTGGCAGAACTTTGGCTTTAGGACTCAAATAATTTTTGGGTAATCAACAAAATGTGGACTCGGTTCATACATTATTAGCAAAAAAATGAAGTAGGTAAAACAAAATTGGATAAAAAAAGAAAAAATGTTTTTTATTTAACACGTATTTTCCATTACAAATTAGAAAAAAAAATGGATGGAAATCACATTTGCTACACCTTGTATAGGGCATATTCAAATGCAAATCGCCTATACTCTTGATCGATTTGGTCAGTAGAGCGCTTTTCACACAAAGTGACCAGCTACGACATAACCTGTGACACAATAGATACAACCAGTAACCCGACTTAGGGGGGATACGAACAAACTAGAGTAAAATTTTATCTCAAGGATAACTACTTACTACTAAATCTAAGAGTAGGCTGGCTTTGCATTTTAAAAACTTAAAACCTAAAATTAAAAGTATTTAGGTACAGTAAATATTTACACGGTGGATTTTGACGGAATAGAGTTAAACTGATTGAACTGAAACTGAATAGTCTGACAGCAGGGTGCTAACTGTCAAAGTCAATGTCATTTCATACAAAATAATACCGAGTATAGTCTGTTCTTCGAGTAACTTGGAAAATGCAAAAGAAGATAGCTCTAGAGTAAATTCAAAGACTAAAATTATTTCCAGAATAGCTTTATACTCGTGTAATTTCTAATTTGGTCGAATCGGGTCTTAAGACTATTTTTTTTAAATTGATAGCTTTAGAGTTTTTACATTAAAGCTATCAATTTAAAAAAAACAGCGCAGTGATTTTCCGTTGCTTTGCAGGTATGCTTACCGACTTGTCAAAGCCCTACTTGCACAGATTTACCGTTTGTATTCGGCATACTAGTTCGTTTTGTATTGTGCCTATCTCAAGAAGAGCACTAAATTGGCAATATGAATATTATGTAACAAAGGAATATTGTTGTTCAAAGTGTAATAGAGTAAAGCGATGGGTCCCGACAAGTGCGAACAGTATGAGCATGTATGCGTTCTGTACTTGGTAAATGTAGACGACACCTTAAAACATCCTTTAACTATATAGTAAATTCGATTTACGCGTCCACAACGTAGATGGGTCTTATGAACCCGCAGGTAACTTTTATAGGACGATATAAAAGCAATGCAATGAGCATAAAATAATAAGATCTTGCTCTGTGCTTTCTCTTGGAAGCTGTCCAAGTGAGTGCTGGTGACCAAATTTAATGTTCAGGTAGTCAGTAAGTACTAAGGACATTTTAGTCATATGTTTTTGTGCGGCTTTGCGAAATAAAGGGTGAGAAGTTGTATAGAAACATTTTGAAACTGATACCGTACAGAATCAAATGACCAAATTCGGCCTGGAATTTAAAAAAATAAAAAAAAAACTGATTTTGGGTCGTACCGTTTTTGTGGCAGTGCGCGCTTTCTGATTATTTTTCATCATGGATCTGTTGCTGATGATAATGCCGTACAAAAATATATGACCAAAATGTATTACTGACATAACATTTATTGTTACCTACGGGTTCATACGACCCATCCATTTTGTGGGCAGACCAGTGTCTAGTAGACATATCGATGCGACTACCAATAATGGTAGTTTTTGCTGCAAGAAGTTTTGTGTTTTTAAATCCAAAAACTTTTATTTATGATATTTAGAGGGCAATCGAGGGATTAGGGAAGTTGGGTCACCGATAAACTCACTCACTGAACGACACAACGCCGTTACACGCCAGTTTTGTATAATACGTATAATATATTGAATATGAAATAAATATATTTGTCTTTTATCATTTCATAATCATGCTTAAACCACTTAACGGAGATTTTGATATCGAGATACTTCCGGGCACAGGAAAAATCGCGTGGATGGAACGAATGTCCTGAGCACGAGTTATAATTGTAAAAAAAAAAACACAAATTTGGAAACAAGTTGAATATTTTAAGTTTCGCACAACACAACATAAATCCAGATGAGCATCTCAATTTCAGTTTTAAGCTCAAAGAACTCGTGTTTTGTCGTAATTTAATTAAGATTCCATTGAGATTATGAAATATGTAATAACGCAGCGCGTCACGACACGCGGTCTGCATTCAAACGTTTCCTTTGTAATAAAACCGCACACATATAAACATAATATGAAGAATATTTCAAGTTATAGAATAAGGGTTAGTTCATATTGTAATGAACTGAGAAATTGCATTTTTAACGACTTCCAGAAAAGAAGGTGTTTTTTACCGTAACCGTGTTTATTATCTGATCTAAAAAGTATCCTGCGGTTTTCAAGGACATATCTCCATATCAAATTAAAGCAAAATCGCTTCAGTGGTTCGGTCGTGAAGAGGTGATAGACCGACAAGCTTTTAAATTTATAATTTTAGGTTAGCAAATACCAGCTATGAATCATAACTGGACTGAATTCAAACACAGAAAACCTGCGTGAAACTGCATTGTGCTGTGTTTCGTTCAGTGAGTGAGTTTACCTGAGGCCCAATTTTCCTAATCCCACTTTCCCTATTCCCTCATAAAGGCCGGCAACGCACTTGCGACTCTTCCTATGTTACATGTTACGAGTGTCCATTGGGGACGGCAGTTGCTTTTCATTATCTGCTCGCTTGCCCCCTAAATATAAAAAATATATAATCATAAAATAATTCATTTATCATAGAACTTAATACATAACCGCTTAAAAATGATGAAATTTAAATTGGCATCGACTTAAAAATCCAATTACACTCGCGTATTGTTAAGCATTTCCATAAAATTCGAATTATTTTTCATTGTATAAAAATCGCGAATCGTAAAGAATTCTTAAAGAATTAAACGTTGTAAGTCTTGGAAGGGCCATATTTAATTTAGCATTTTCTCAGTGGAGGTTTTGGTCAGGGAGGCAAATTGGTATAATGAAATTCCACGCGTCTAAGGACCGTAGCTCACTGTAATCAGAAGATGCCGGTCTCCTAGTTCATAGTATTTTGTTTCTTTGATCCTCCCACGCAAGACAGTGTAAGTTTTCATTTAAAGATAACTTTTTTATTTATAAAGTTCGCGATTTCGCCCAGTCACCCTTACTAATAATATAAAGGGGAAAATGTGTTTTTATGTTTGTCTGCCCTTCCTTCACGCGAAAACGAAGCAACCAATCGACTTGTTTTTTGGCATTCAATTAGTTGAGGGGCTACTTTTACTCTTAAAAAAAGTCACATATTTTAAAAATTGTATTTTTACCAATTTTAGAAATCCACGCAAGCAAAGCCGCGGAAAAATCTAACAACCGTTTTATATAATTAATTCAAGCGTTAAATTACTTTCTTGTATTATTCTGACGTGAAGGTTATTTTTCTCAAATCAAATATTTTATTAAAATCATTTGAATGAAAGTCCATTCCTGGACCATTTGAAACAAAAACGCAAAATATTGCGCGTTGAAATGAAAAGTTTAAAACGGCGAATTGGCCTTTATTGTTTTACACAATTAAATTAAAAGCGTCATTTTAAATTACTTTCTTTTATTATACTAACGCAAAGCTAACAGTTCTTTTTCTTCAAATCTTTTATTAAAATCATTTGTAAAAACTCCATACTTTCTGGATCATTTGAAATAAAAACTCAAAATATGTTAAAAGGAAAAATTTGATAGTTTGGACTTTGTTACTACAATATTACGAGTATTAACATTACCATCGACCAAGTTCTAAACAACTTTAGGCATAGTAAATACTTTGACAGTTATGTTAAACTTGCCACGAGTCACAACTATTTGTATTAGCAGTGTGCTGAAACAAAATTAACTTTCTTTTTTGAGCTATTAATTTTATATTTGGCCTAATTAAATACGAACCCCCCGAAGACCTTGGCTGTAAATTGATTTCAAGTCATAACGTTCTGACGAGCTTCTGCCAGCACTGACATCAGTTACTTACCCAATGCTGATCATGATGCAGGGCTGGTAATAAATACAGATAAAACTAAATTGTTAATAATAAAATCCCCTCACCTCAAAGAAAACCACACTCCTGTTAATCTCATACCTCATAGTCACCTGTGTCTCCATCGTGCAAACACCTTAAGAACTTGTGTATGCCCTAAAATTGACGTCGTCAACTGTCATAAATACCTTGAACTCACTATTGATAGCAAATTCTGTCGGTCGGATGATATCGAACACGTTTTAAAAAAGTTAAGACAGTTTTTGGCTAATTTCACCATTTTAAAGGACCACATTCCCTGAAATACCAAGATTTTCCTCTATCACTCGCTGGCTGAATCATACGTTCAATATGGCCTTAGCAGTTACGGAAGAACTTATGCAACTTATCTGAACCAAACCTGCAAACTGCAAGTTAAAATCCTTAATACAATATTACCACCAAAACTTAGATCAAGCGACCGATATGAGGAATTTTTAAACAGCCAAAATTATTACCTGTACCCGATATGGTCAAATATAATTTGTTAAAGGAATATTTCTTACACGACGACCTTAATAAACATCTCGTGGAACATGTGCACATGGGCTGTCACTCATAACCGGCTCCGTACAATGCGCGCGACCATCGTGTATGGCGAGAGGACGGCAAAACACCTAATACCGGGCTCAGTAAATCAATTACCACCTGAATTAGTATCTACCTAAATAAACTAAAATCCTATTTTCTTTCCTAAATAGTTTATATCTCTGGAATGCACTCACCCAACTTCTCTCATTTATTGCACTTGATGTAAATAACTTGTTCTACGCTGTTAAACCTCAGTGTTTTTTTTGTTAGTGCATAACTGAATCTTTGTATATGTTACTTAAATAAAAAATATTTAAATCTGCCTTTCGACTTCTTTGGTCTTTCTTCACTAGAATTATCATATTTCAGGATTTGATTTATCTCAGGATTTTTATCTTTTCTCAGGCTTGCGGCCAGACTTGGCAAAATTTTGGGCTAATAATCTAGATTGAAAACAAAATACACTACATTTTAAAGATTTAATGTCGTTAAAAAAAGGTTTTTTGAAATGTGTAAAAAAAACTGCAATAAAAGTCTCACGCTTTTTTTATGGAAATCAGGCCTATTCTCCGGACTTTTAATTTTTTCATCTGGTAAACCGTATCCTTCGCGCTTCCTTATTATAGACTAGCTGTGCCCCGCAGTGCTTCCCGCGTAAAAAGTAGCCTATGTACAGACAACCTATGTTACACATACGTGGATTGACATCCACAACACCAACTAGCTCTATAGCAAATTTTATATAAATCGGCCCAGTCGTTTAAACATGAAGAAGTAACAAGTATACACACTCACAAACTCTCGCATTTATAATATTGGTGTGACGTATGATAGTTTCAGTTGAAAGGTTGGGGTAGCTGTTAACACAAAGAATTTTCGTATTTTTGAACTCTATGCGAGCGAAGTCGCGGCCAATAGTATATTTATAATATAAGCGTGATACGTGATACTTTTAGGTACGCTTAGAAGGCTAGGCACAACACTTTATACATATGAAAAACTAAGCCCAACCTAAGCCATAAAGGTACAACCTGGCGTCCTACTTTCAAACGGCACATTCAAATCTACGGACTCCACCGAATGCTGCCGTCTTCAAACGTAAAATAATATGAAGTATCATGTCATTTCACATTTAAAAACATAAGTAGAAAAAGCCGATAAGGAACATTTCAAAAACTCTTTTTAGGGTTTCGCACCCATAGGGTAAAATCGGGACCCTATTACTAAGATGTGTCTGTCTGTCTCCTGGCTATATCTGAAGAACGGTAATAGCTAGAGTGTTAAAATTTTCAAAAAATATGTATTTTCATTGCCGCAATATCATGAAATACTAAAACCAAAATAAATTTAATAAATTATTCTCTTCGGGTTCTCATACCTTAAACGTGTTTTTTTTTTGCTCGATATCAATAATGACAAAAGACAGACGATGAAATTTATACAAAATACTTGTATTTAAACTTCACTAATCAGTATTAAATTTAAAAAAAAGTAATTAAGGTGGGTTTTATACAAAAACAGCATTTCTACCTATGTTTGCTCTAACATGGTACGGAGCCCTTCGTGCGCGAGCTTAACTCGCACTTGGCCGATTTTTATAAGTGGAGGCGTTTAGCCGGAAAAATGGTTTTATATGTAGCCAGATATTATCTAGATCAATAAATAGATAATTTACAAAATACATTTAAATTACAGGAGAAAAATTTGTAATTCTTTCATATTTTTGATGTTGATAATTATTGGCAGATACAAAATTAATTATTCTGTAGTATGTTGTTTTTTTATATGAACATTTTTTCATTTTCTTATCGTAAAAGTTAGTTACCCGCTTCTTCCTTTTCGGTCGTCGTTTAGTAAGAGTAGGACGGCAACTGATCCGAATGTTTGAACGTGCTGTTCGGGAGTAGAGATCCTGAATGCACAGAAGTGAAGCATTCCTCAGGGAGCGGTTCTTTACGGCTTTTATTCTGCCCGTTATCTATCGCTTGTTTTAATGTCAATATCACTTTCAATGGTTATAAAATTCCAGTGGTGTAGCGTGGGTATCGGAGGACAATTTTGCCGGCATCTATTTCAATTGGATTGTACAATTTTTCACAAAAATTAAGATCGATTTTCATTCAAGCGGATATTATTAGTGATATTCTTTTCATATAATTCTTCGTATTTCTTTCTGCCAGTGCAGATACTCTCATATAGTTATCCAATGCATACATTTTTACATAACAAAAAAACATCATAAAAATAAACGCACGAATAAAAATTACAGTTCGGACACGATCTAATTTTAAAAAAATCTGCAAGGATCGTCGATCAAATCCTAGAATTTCGAATATACTCCGAAATAATAAAAAAATATACTCCGTGTTTTTTTAATGGCTCCGAATTAATAGTTGTGTTACAAATATGGAAGTATCAAATATTTAGAATATTTTATTATTTTCTGTAAAATTTTGCCGCGCCCTAAAAAGTGCCGCCTAAGGCGGGCCAAACCCGCCTGCCCCCTCCCCCACCGCTTCGCTACTGTAAAATTCACAATATTTCTGAGGTCTTTAATGTTATCACTATTTGAAATTTCTATCTTAAAACCTCTCTCATAAATGTGTATTTAACAGGCGTTCAAAAGAGATTTTAATGCAGATAATTGTACTGAATAAAATCACAACAATTCTTTTTGACCGGCATCGACTTCACGACAGTAAAGTATTGTCATATTTCCAAACAAATTGCTTGTTTTGTCCGGAGAAATATTACGATTAACGCATCAGAATTTCGAATACTCAATTGGCAAATTCACGTTAGCTCAATCATAGAAATTGGCAAATTCCTGCCAGGTGGCAGATCACATGAAACGTAAATGCCAAATAAACTGCAAGCCTTCGGTGGAATGTTAGTGAGGCGTTATCACGCGATTTTCGGGCAGAGCTCACGTTTGTCAACATCAGCATTATCTAGTCATGAAAATATCACGGTTAAGGGCTGTTTCACCACTTCATGACAGGCAAATAGACTATTTATAACTTATTTTCAGATTCTCCATACTTCATCCGTCATGGCCCGTGAATCCTTTTCATAATTAGTGGATACAGACGATGACACTTAGAGCATCCGTAGCCTAATGGGTAAGACCTTTGGTTCACACGCAAGAGGGTGCAGGTTCAAACCCCAAAAAAGGTACCAATGAGACATTTTCCAATCTCAAGTACAAAAAACGGATGCTCATTGCCGTGGGAGAGCCATGCTTCGGCACGAATGGCCCGGCTCGACCGGAGTGATACCACGATCTTACAGAAAACTGGCGTGAAACGGCGTTGGGCTGTGTATCGTTCATTGAGTGAGTTTACCGGTGGCACAACTTCACTTCCCTGATCCCCCTATCCCTATTCCCATTCCCTCATAAAAGCCGGTAAAGCACTTGCGACTCGTCGGACGTAACGAGTGTCCATTAGCGACAGCAGTTGCTTTCCATCAGGTAGCCCTTCTGCTCGCTCACGACGCACGCAAAAAAATACACGCTACCACGATTGTGTAGAGAGCTCCCTCGCTTCTGTCCGCCGACATTTGTCTGTATTCGTCTTTGATCGGCGAGTTGATAAAGTACTGTGGCCGATTACGTAAAAACTTGCACGATAATCGTCCCGAATAATGAACAACGAACATCAGCAATTATGTAAAGGCTGCTTCAGATAAGTTGTGGATCCGACATATATCAGGAAATAGTTCAACATGCCATCCAACATCCAATGTGGCCATTCGACGCACTATTCCAAATTCAAAATATATTATCATTTTTTGATGACACTAAGAAATCGCACGATTCCCATCCTCATTCATCAACACACATTTCACATGGAATGTAATAAACGTAAGTGTTAAATTATACGAGATATATTTCAATTCTATTCTGGCTATAAATCCGCCATATTAGCATCCGAATGGCGGGAACTGTCCGGTCCTATAAATCCGCCACATTAGAATGGCGGGAACTGTCCGGTCCTATAAATCCGCCACATTAGAATGGCGGGAATTCAACAGCTCAACATGACCAATTATGGCCATTACATCATGTCAAGTCATGAGTAATGGATGGAAGTCACTTGTGATGCACTAATTAATTGCTAAACCCCGAATACCCAGTCATCTCTAAGTAAGAGGCTCTCAAGTCATGCGTATAGGAACGATTTATATGTTACGTCATGTCGGGCAAATTATCTATACCAATAATATTAAGCTGAAGAGTTTGTTTGTTTGTACGCGCTAATCTCAGGAACTGCTGGCCGGAATAGGGAATATGCCTGATTTTTTATTCTTTCTTTAAATAAATCTATCGTTATTGAAAAACTATGTACACCAATCAGTTTTTTCATAAAATTTAAAACAAGAAAGTTATAAACCTTTAAAGTAGTCACTTAGAGAGATCTGAGGTTGAATGTATGAAAGTTCGCCATTTGTTCAGTTAAAGACATGAAATTTTATTTCTGAACTACTAATTTAAAATAGGTAAATACGTGTTAAAGCGTTTTATCAAATTTTACTGCCAAGAAGTGAAATAGGGGTTGAAAGTTTGTATGAAAATACTTCTTAATGAGAGCCAAGCGGCGGGGACAAGCTATATAACATCACGCTACGACAATTAGAAGCCGATCAGTAATCAAAATATTGTATAGACGAAATGATTTAAAAAAAATTTGTCGCGGGCAACACCTAGTTTGATAATAATAAAAAATGAAATAAAAATAATCACCTTCTACTCGGTTACGGTAATGGTATCCTATGACGGTAATATATAATATTTTAATGAAATTAGGGGGCAAATAAGCTGACAGGTCAGGCAACAGAGTTGTTGCTTTGCTTGCTTGACAATTGCTGTCGAAAGTTTGGAAAGCGTCAACTTAATTAGTATCTCACGATGGAATGCTTTCGTTGGTGCTAAAGAGGGGGAATAGATTTTTTTTTCTTCAGTCATTCTTTTAACATTCGTAAAAATTATTTTGTTTATTATTTTCTTAACTATTTAACAAAGAAATCTCGTGGTTTATTGCCTAATCAAAAATGTACTACGTGTCACGTTACACGTATCATAAAACCTAATGACGCACCCACAAAGTACAAAAAACTTTAAGTATTCTCAACTTCAAATAAAAATTGTACTTTTACAGCGTTATATTTTATGAAAGGTCTTAAATTTTTTGTACTCTGCATAAAAATAATATTATAATGTTGTACTTATCAAACATTGATGGTAAATATTTTGCATATCACAGACTATTTTAACCTACAGGCAGTGGCGTAACTATACCGTTCGAGGCCCGTGGCAAATTCGTATTTGTTATACAAGCGATTATTGCAAAAAATAATCGCTTGCCACTTGTCTAGGAATCGGAGACCCCTTGCGACTGGGGGCCCGTGGTATTTTGCCGGCTTGCCACCTTGTAGTTACGCCACTGCCTACAGGTATATACTTAACTCAACTGTTAAGTGACAAACAAAAGAATCATATTATATAGATAACCTGTGCGACTTAACAAGGCACGAATATCATTTTAGAAAAATGAAAAAAACATAACTAATTGTTCAAAACCGTAACAGAGAATTTAAACTAGCCGTTATTTAGTTGTCAAGATCATGTGCGTAGTTAAGCCGCACAGATAATACTCAAGGAGTTAGTACCAACTACCAAAAGGTAACACATATGTGTAAAACACATAACACTTGTATAAAAAATTAAAATATTCATCAATTGAATAAAAAAAACATATTTCTTTGAAGGTAGATAAGATTAAGGACAAAAAGACTTTAAGCTTTCAAACTAATAGAATAAATGCAAAAGTTTTAAAAGCATTTAAAGAGGTGATGATTGATACTCTTTCGCGTAAAAACTACTGTACCAGTAAATTTTATTTGATTTAGAGTAACCGAGTTACCTATAGAATGTATGAATGATAATAGATTTCGCTAATCTAAGTCTCAGTCTACTTTTTGGTACGGAAAAATATGACAATTATTTTCACCTCATAAGCCGCGGTCCGGGCAACACCGCGGGGAACATCTAGTGGCATAAAAAGTCGAGGGTTTTAAATATAAAAGTGTGTGTGAGCGTCAACGTGGTTATTGGAACAGATAAAAATTGTATTATATCTAGTATTTAAATTATTAAACACTATAATTAAATTTTTATTTTATTATTAATTCATATAAGGTACTTATAATTATTGTAATGTTTGGGTTCTCAGGGTTTTACGACGTTTTCGTCTGTCTACGAACACATTGTTTTTGTTTATTACCTCTTTTCTTTTATCACCAGCAATAATAATATTTTATCACCTGTCAACATTTATTCATCAAGTTTATATCATAATTTCACATATTACCAGCGGTCGTGGATATGTTATATTTGCTTACATTATTTCACTGGATTGCCGATCTAACTACATTTGAAACTAGAAGGGAATAAAAACTTTATTAGGGACCATCCATAAAGTACGTCACACAAATTTCGTGGAATTCATTTTACAGGTGGTCACATACAAATTTTCAATTATACACCTAAAAATTAAAACTACACGAAAATGAGGTTAAATTTTCCAAATTTTAAATGTGATGTCACAAAGCTTCCCACCACATTGTCACACCGTGTCAAACTTCGAAGACCCCCTACCCCTCCCCTTTACTTGTGACGTACTATGTAGATGGTCCCTTATCTATAATATTATGACGATCTAGACATATAAGCCCATATCATAATATATAATTAATTCCTGTGTGTGTGTATTGTGAGAACTCTTCACAAACGACGGGACCAATTTTGATGACTTTTTTGTGTATTCAGGGCAGTGGCGTAACTATACTGTTCGAGGCCCGTGGCATTTTGCCGGTTTGCCACCTTGTAGTGACGCCACAGATTCAGGGGATCTTGAGAATGGTTTAGATTGCCAGGCAGGAAACATACGTAAAATTCTCATGAATACCAAATTATAAACATACGTTTATAATTTGGTTTAAAATTTTCGTGTTGGAAGAAATAAAGGCATGTTATTTTTTATTTATATTGATGAAAAAAATATTAATTAAATTTATAATTAATTAAATTTAATCTTCTGAGATGGTCTTCTGTTTGTAGTTCTGTTTACTGTGGTAGGTACATCGAAGGCTCAAATTCGTTACCCAAAATACTATAATGACTATAGTAAGCTTTATAATAAGTAGTATAATGACTATAGTAAGACTATAGTAAGACTATAGTAAGACTATAGTAAGCTAAAGTAAACATTTTATCGCACATGTGCAATTTTAATTTACATTATACATTAATTACCGTAAGAGCGCTCTCGAGCGACTAATTTAAACTTTTGCGAAGTTGGAATACTGTTTGCCATCTTTAATGTGTCTGGAATTAAAGTGTTTCCAAACAATTAATTATTACAAAACTTTTAATACAGTAAACGGAAACTGTAGTTCTATTAGACCAGGACTAAAGTCGGCTCTGAATACGAATTTTACTACACCTCTCCAGTCAAAATCCATCAAATCGTTTAGGCTGTAAAGCATGCAAATCAATTATATATACATACACATACATACTCTCGACAAACATAACCCTCCTCTTTCACGCAGTCGGGTAAAAATATATATAATAATAATTTGTTGACCCTTAAAATATATAATGTTAACGAGAAATTACTCAGAGAACTTAAAAGGCAAAAATAATTATATTCACCGGAATCGATGTTTCTTATATTTTAAGATTCCCTTGACGTCAAAAAATTAATTAGATAAAATTGATTTTTCCTACCGTTGTATTATGTTGACATATTTTTAGTGATTATTATTTATATTACCAACAATAAAAACACTATAAAAATGGGAAATCACAAGAAACTAGTAACTTAAAACAAAAAAAAAACTAATATAGTCAAACATCTTTATAAAGTTTAAGCCCAACTGTAACTTAAATAAAACTTGTATTACCTTTCAGTAAAATCCTTGGTAAGTAAACACAACACAGGGCGGAAAGTTATGGCGTAGGGCGGGCGGCCGGTCGCCGCTACACTCGCACGTCAACTGAAAACTCCGCGGAAGTGCGCCTGAACTTTCCACTTTCCAGTTTTCAGTTTCCACTTTACAATCACGAATTCTTGGCAACTGTCTCGATGTCAATTATTGAGGTGTGACACAAATTCTTTACTATTTTGTGTTCATGAATGAACGTGTTGGAGTTTCCGAATGAATTATCGTTTTGTTCTTTTGATGACTTCATGTTCAGTTTTAGTGAAGTTAATATCATTTATGTACGTTTATATTGCTAAAAATTATTTTTTTATAATATTTTTTTGTAACATTTTCGGTGATATCTTTTTAATGTTGCATTTTTTTTGTAATTTGGTTTTATTTTATATATTATAAGTTTTAAAAAATAACCGAGTGCGGCATCAGATCATCCTAATTTGTTTTTTGTGTGCGTGTATTTGTCACTGGATGCCTCTAAAAGACTGAACCGATTTTGTTGAAATTTTTCGTAGGTATTAAAGGGGATTTCAGAATGGCTTAGATTCATAAATAAGACGACATCTGTCGGGTTCACTAGTGACTTTATAAATTTTACGTCACATCTTTATGTTTGGTTCCATCTAAGTTTCACCCCTAGTCCAGTTACTTAAAATATTCTATTAAATTGAACATTTTTTTTTAAATGTCACTTTGTAGTACATAGCGGTGCACGTAGCGGGCCACTAGTTGCTAATTAAAGGTTTTACCATTGGCGTATCTATATCTATTTTTGGGAATAGATACGCCAATGGTAAGACTTTTGGGGGGGGGGGGTCTGAGCCCCTAACTTAAGCTTAGTTACAAGTATCTACACTATCTGTGGCTTCGGCCAAAAACATAAAAAACTATTAGAAACTGCATCACACCCGGAATTACGCCAAAATTCGTTTATCGCGCGGAAACCGTACATTTTTCCGGCATAAAAGGTATTCATCACCGGCCCTAGCATAGCGACCGAGAAAGTGTTTCTTTCCACAGCAAGATAGATACAAAGGAAATCTGTCAGTTTATCCCAACCGTCTGTCAGTTTGTCTATACTAATACTGACGCTATGCTCGCCCTGCATATCATTCTGCCTTCCCCCTTCCCTCCTCTATACATCTATGGGTCTCACATGAGCGGGTCCCGATGGCCAATCGACTATTGTTTTTCCGGTTGCCCCCAACTACTGTGAGTTAGTATAAGTTAGTATTGTGGTAAACGTGCCGGTATTATTAACTTTACATACCGTCCTTGGCCCGTATATGATGTAATAGCTAATAAACCATACATTCGGCTCAAATCGATTGGAATTATCGACAGATTTTATATGTTGGCTCAAATTGAGGTCGTTTTTGAACGGTTTATTTTCAAGGTGACTGCGACGTCACTATGAATATAAACCGTCAATTTTTTTTTTAAATATTGAAATAAAATCTGTATAATGTATAAAATTGTAGGAGTGCCTGCAGGCTTAGCATGGCGAACGAGAAACTCTTATAGACAAATTGACAGATGCACAAAGGTAATCTGTCAGCTTATAAAAATCTGTCAAGTGATCCTAAAAATATGTCCGCTTATACTAAACTCTGTTGGAGCACTTGCTCCTTACTCTAGCATAGTTTCGTGGTACATGCTGCTCTACAAATTACGTGACATAATATTACAAAAATCCGTTCAATTTCAAACCACCATTATGGACTTATAAAATTACAACAAAAAATTGGCTTTGATTTTTAAATATAAGATGATACCGAAAGCGTTCCACACGTGCGTGTAGCGCCGCATAGAGACTAGTCTCTACGCAGGGTCCGTTTTTACCCGACTGCGCCAGAAGGAGAGTTATGTTTTTCGAGAGTTGAAGACGTAAGTAGAAGAAGCAGATAACTAATATTTAAAAATCTGCCAGATTTTTGGGTAAATTGACGCTGTAGGACCAGAAAAAATATTTGAAATTAAAAAATATATAGGATTCGATGTATAGCTAGATAATGAAAGAGGTAATTTACAAGAATTGTTGCAATTTTATAGAAAAAAAATGGTATTTACTCGAAAGTTGTAAAATGTTAGTTGCCCACTTATGTCTTCATTTATGTGGGTATGTATGTTTGTATGAAGTATAATTGTTTAGCACGCTCTGCAGTCTTAAAGGTGGAATTTAACGTATGAGCACAGAGGAATTGGTCTATGGTATGAGGTAGCGTGTGATTCGTCTTGATAGCGTAGGTGACACTGGGTACTTAAAAAATCAAAATGGCGGATTTTAAAGTTAAAATGGTGAGGTTCTCTCGCTCGCTAATATTTTACTTATTTCGCAACAGAATTTAGAGATCTTTGTCATTCTGTATATCTTTTAGACCACTATCATAGTAATTTGCATTCAATATATTTTGATTTACACGCGTCTTCCCCACAAGGTACATTGTTCAATACATATTACCATTGGTAATGTTTGTTAGGCATATAATTGCTGATAACTGATAAGATGTATGTGAGGAGGAAATCTCACATAACGGAGACAGCTGTCACTTGATATCTTTCGGGTTCCGTATTCGATAAGATTATAATTATGGCGAATTACGAAAATTTATTTTACCCATCTTTTAACTAATGCCGATAGATAAGTCCCGTTCTATCTAGGTCTGGTAACAGCCTAAAATAAATCCTTAAGGTAAGAGCACACAGTAATAATAGGTACGTAAAGACTAAAGATAAGCAAAGATTGAGCTTCCGACGGAGTTTGGATCTATACTGGGTTATGCCTACCGGCACCACCGCCATCAGTTAAAACTATTAAAATGTAATAAATATACTTTTTTCGTAATAATGACACGTACGCGGGACTAGCTGTTTTCCTGTGGCATTGATAAATCCAAATTAAAAACCATTTTTCTTTGATCCTCTCTTATATTAAAACACTGTTGCCCGCGACTCCAACAACGTAACAAAGATGAGAATTTTTATTTTCTATAACAAAATGCTTACCACAACTAGTGATCTCTTAACAGAACCCACAATAAACTCTAAATGAGAAATTAATTGAGGATAGTATAATGAGTAGCTGTCAAGCGCCGTTTTAGTACATGAAAAATATCAGAGATGGCGCTGTAAGTGTAAAACTGATGATGTTTATGTGCGTTTTATAAACCTCACGAAGCCCGAGACTTTTTTAATAAATGCAAAACTGTCGAAATCGGTTCGTACGTTCTGGAGGAAGTTTGTCAAGAAGGAAAACCCGATTTGTTTTTATGTGATAGATAAATAAATTCAAGAGACAAGTAAACTTTTATGTTTTAACTTCATTTTTAATAAAATTACAACAAGGTCACAATAATTAAACAGTTGACCTTGATAAAAAATTTTTTTTGACTTTTTTTAACATTTCTTTATGAAGGACAAATGTCTAGTTAATGTGACTGTGTTTTATGTCTTCATTATTTCGTAAAGTTGACCCTTATCAATAATTTACCCTAATATCTTCCCTGGCCCTCGTAAAATGTAATGTACTTTGAGACTATCGGCCGGCGGACTCTTGAATATTGAAAAAAATCTGAATTAATAATCAAATAAGGAAGCCTTTAACTTCGGTAAGTATATTTTTAAGTAAAAAAGTACTTTGTTTCACATATAAAGATTTTATTCCACAAATAATAATATTTAATCCTCATCATGTCACGAAGAAACACAAACATTTTTAAACGCTTTAAAGCTGAAAACAAACTGCCACCCTAGACAAGTGCCAAACGATTATCGTTTACGAAAATCGCTCGACATATTCTAACCAAATTACGTAGGTCCGTCAACTGGCTCTCTTTCAATCTCCCCCATTATACAATAATTATCCAGATCCCGGCTGTCAGTCTGTTTTTGCTTGATAGTTTGCACACAGTCGCGATCTATATAATAATTATTGTACACTGTAATGTGCAAAGTATAACGGATGTCAGTCGTGTCCGATCTTTACTCTTTTGAAACTTCTAATTTCACATTACTTTTAATAAAGGCTAACATACACACACTCTAAGGGATTCCACACAAATCTGCGAATTCGCATCGCATCACATGTAATTTTTTTATTGTGAGAGTTTCCGCAAATATTTGTGATGCAATACGTATTAGCAGTTTTTTTGTGGGACAAAAGCTTCTAATTGGTGTGTTAAAACATTATAGCTTCGTTTACTTACATATTGTAGATTCGTTTTCCTTTTTATTAAAAGAAAAACAATTGAGGAGAGAAAATCTTATCGCATTTCAGTTCGACATTTAACAATCGGATAGAATTTAATAAATCTGAAATACTTCGTAAACTTTTGTGCCATTCCAATTTCGAACTCCTTTGGCTACAAGATTGTAGATACATTAAAATTAGAATTTCTTCTTAAACTTAAGTATTATTATTAAATGCTACGAAAAAAGTCGTACATTACATGCATTTAGATCACGATACAGTTGTAGATTTCCGTTTAATTATATCTATAACAATATTAAATTCATAGTAATAGTAAATATTTGTGTAAAAAAATTATACCAAACAAGTTATACTTTTCTTTTTCTCTATAAAATGTTTTTTTTTTAATTAAAAATATTTAAAACTACTTTACTAAAATAATACGAAATGATTTAGGACCCTTGAAGTTAATTAGAGTTGTATGAAAATGACGTTGAGGGTTTTATATGATGAAGAGCACTCATCCAAATTGAAGATTGTTAGAAAATAAATATAATTTTACTATGCATCATTTTTTTAAATTTCTATTATATACATAGATATCCAAAGTAATACTATAACTATCCAAAATATAATAATAAAAGATAACAACCTGTATATTTCCCATAGTAATATTAGTATCTAATTAGGGACAGTGGGCACCTTAATAAGGAACCCCTTAGTCATAGCCACTAATTAAGGGAACCTGAATAAGAGCACCTTATAAAGGGGCACTAAATAAGGGATCCTAAAAAGGAAACACTAAATAAAGCTTAATTCTGTCACTCGCTAAATAACCATTTAGAATTAAATATCAGAATATTATTACATAGCTTTGCTTATCAACTGTTCCGGAGCAGTGTATTTTTTTCTTGCATATTATTCTCTTTTGCTGCCTAGTCTGTAAAACAATTATGAGATATTTTAAGAACCACGCCTGAAGTTTATTGTATAATGAGGAAAATGAGGCTAGTTGACGGACCTACGTCATTTGGTCGGAATAACTATTCTATGTAATTCGTGAGCTGTCGGCTGGGTTTGACGTAACTCGACCAAATTACTTAGATCCACGATCTGTATCTCTTTCAACTTCTCTGATTGTACATAAATTTTTGATACGCAAGGAAGCGAAACAAAGGAGTTTCGTTCACTTACTTCCGCACCTTAACTATGTAATATTCAAAATAACTAGGTAAAGTGCATATTCCCCCCCCCCCTCACACACTTTAACGGCTGGTATCAGGTAGCCTACCTAGACAATTTGAACATTATCATATTCGCACACTGACGCCGTTTATTTTAACCGATATACCACTTTATGATTTAGGCTATAGGCTTCATTTTCTATCGACATTGGTCTAGCGCCCATATCGTTGCTGCTGTAGAAGAGCTGTAGAGTGATGTAGAGCAAAATGACACTTAAAGTCATATCATAAAGAAGCGTTTCATCCCACCGAATTAAACTCGTTGACGGTGACGGCGTACGGTGGACAAGCAGCCTGGAGGTAACATGTATTTATCGAAGAGATTGTGATTAAGACATAATGAGTCGAAATCGAAAACCTAACGTTAAACCAATTTATTTTCTTTGTACTTTGTACATTTTATAATAAACCTATTACCTTAATACATGGGTTTTGTACCGATATGTCAACGGTCAGACTTAAAGATTAACCGCCTTGTTAAAAAAAAATACTTTGTTTAACTGATCAAAATTCGCTGTCCCTTTCTGTCGTGTGACGTTTTCAATATTCCAGAAAAGGACTGTTGATTAGTTAAACAGTGTTGAAATATTTTCATGAATAAGGGGGATAGTAACTTTAAGTTTTTACGTAATTAAGAGAACCATAATATAGTTTTAAATAAAAATAAATACCGACCTCCACAGCAAAAACCACGGAGAGATGAACTAAAAAGTAACAAACAATTCTTATTCTCAGTTAGTGTCTTATAAGGATTGGCCTAATTCTCCAAATTAACCAAATAATCAATCTTTATAATTTTAAAGTCGGTACCAGCTTTTAAAATTTCTTAGATTCTTGACATTTAACTTACGCTTAAGCTAGCTGGTACCGAGGAAAAAGACAATATATACGATCGAATTGATTCCTCCTCCTTTTTGGAAGTCGGTTAAAAATGCTGATCGGATAGTTTTTTAAATTTTTTGTTAAAAGGATGGTTTCCCATCCCTGAAAATTACAGCAATTATGTTGTCAACGATATTGGTCTTTAAGGCTTAACTCATACCGAAAGAGCGGCAAAGGGCAACGAAGCAAAGCGCAGTTTCAGTGTGATATAAATTTAAACTTTATTTTCGTTACTATAATACTTATTATCGACCATCGCGGGTGGGCTCGAGAAGGCGCGCGGATTCCCGCGAC
>JAOTAV010027685.1:0-20992 GCA_026546445.1 Cyclargus thomasi
ATTAAGACGATTACGTTTACCCCAGTCTGAGATTATATTGAGACTATTATTAGCTTTCACTTCAATTTCAGAACGTGCATTAGCTTGGACGATAAGAATGTTGACGAAATGAACTTGACTTGTGATAAGAGACAAAATAGGGATCAAAATTAGGGAATAGCCAAACGCTGTTTTGAGCCGGTTTCTTTATTATATTTAGAGGGCAAGCGAGCAGACGGGTTACTTGATGGAAAGAAACTGCCGTCGCCCATGGACACTCGCGATATTTGAAGAGTCGCAAGTGTGTTGTCGACCTCTATGAGGGAATAGGGAATGGGAATAGGGATTAGGGAAGTCGGGCCACCGATAAACTCACTCACTGAACGAAACACATCATAACGCCGTTTCACGTCAGTTTTCTGTGAGGCCGTGGTATCACTCCGGTCGAACATGGCTGTGCCAGAAATACTAGCTTCACAGCTCACTGAAACTAGCTTGCTGGCAGTTTCTCAAACTGTGTCTTGTGTATTTCGGACACATCGTTTCCGCCCCACTACTCTTGTTTATCCTATACGAGTATAAACAAGAGTAGTGGGGCGGAAACGAATCAGAAAATAATTTCCAAGGAAACTAGCTCACCTAATTTATTAAAATACATTAGTGATATCGTTTCATAGCATAATAATTTAGTCCCAATACATCAGAATTAGCGACCATTTGTCAGGCGCAAATTATTTACATAAAAACACCATTATTTAAGGCTCGGCTTAACACGTAACTGTGTCTCTAACAGGACCTCGGGATATTTTGATATTAAATGACGTATTAATATTAAAATTTCTACACATTGACTAATAGATAAACGACGGAATCTACTTAGCAAATATTTTACTAAACAAATTATGTTGCAAATCTATAAAAGAACGTCAAAAAAGGAACAGATTAACAAGCAACTCATTATGTTTAAACAGTAGGAGGTTTACAGGGAAAATCCCTGTATTTAAAATTTTATAATAGTACTTGTAATAAAATAACAAAGCAAAGCATCGTCAAGAAGGTGCTTCCAGCACAAAATTTTATATTATGTAGTTTCTCGATACGCTTTTCACACTATCTCCTGTATAACCTTTTATTTCAAACAAAATTTATTTTATTCAGTAATTTCCAAAATTGACAAAACCCTGAGTGGATTTGCATTGAAAAATGTGACTAAAATGCTTTGCATTGAAATAATGTGACTAAAATGACAAATACAAACTTTAAATAAAAGTATAAAAGAAAAGCTAAAATTTAGCAAAATTGTATCGATTTAAGTTCGAGAAATAGAGAACTTAAAAAACTTTTAGCCACAGCTTTGCTCGCGTGAAATTCGTAAATCCTTTGAGTATTTCTTTTAAACCTCCATAGGATTATAAAATTTTTCAAAAACAAAAGTGTCCTATGTGACTGTTCATCTGCTTGCTTCTTTTAGGCGTAAAAGAGAGACAAAGAAACAAACATAATTTTCATTAGAAACTAGCACAAATAGTGTTCTCGTCCACTGATATTCAATCCTGGACCTTGGCAGTTCATCGATACGTTCGCCCTTGTGCCATATCCCGTAAACATTGTTTAAACCTCATTAACCGACTAGGAAATCCGTTAAAAGCCTGAGGATATATGACACGGGCGCCAATATTAATTATGACAGATACGACCACTCGTGCGCTGTGACTCATGACCCTCAGAACTAGCATGGCCTTCTGGAATTTTATGTTGACATTTCATATCTGTGGATAAACTTTTAACAAAATCCTGTCTTATTACAACGTATTAGACAAAGACATCTCTCCTACTTCGTTCATTAGTATAGTGCTTAGAACTTTACATTTGCAAATAAGATTTTATTACGTTAGTACTATTTTGACTATGATAACTTAGTAGAGTTTTAAAAAAAATTAGAATGACGAAAGTAGTTTTAACTATTCATAGTTTAACTACTTTCGTCATACTTGTAGGAATTGTAGTAAAAGTTCTTAAATTGCACTCTATGAAATATTATTTGTGTGTTAAGAAAAAAATGACACACATTCTATTATACTAATTAAATGTAGATTAATTAGCTGTTTTTATCATATTCTTTGATCTTTTTAACGTTAATATTTGGCTCTCAGAAACTTGTTTAGTTATCTACTTAATGTGGAATTTGCATTAAAAATAAATTAAGCCACTTTGTAGGTGAACAAAACACAACATGTTGAAGTAATCTCTTTGAACATGTAGCATTTTGAACAACATCGGTCTCTATAAAACAAGTTACAATATGTAGAAATTTATTAAAATTGAACATTCACTAAACAAAAGCGGTGTTAATAATCATCACACGCAGTAAAGAATTATCATGCATGCAGTGTCCCTCATTTTCTAAAGTCTAATTAAAAAAATAAAAAACATATTAATTTTGTCAAGGTAAAATTAAAAAGCGGGTTTTCGCTGATATATCAATGAAAACTATTAACACTTTAGGTAGTGTTAACAGTGCTAGGATGCTGTAATAAGGAACCATTCGTGAGAGAATCCAACTTGCGTTTGGCCGATTTTTTGAAATAAACGAAATATGTAAGTATGCAACTGTAAGCGAAGTTACGTATTTTATAGTAAGGAGTGCTAGGACTAAATAATGGGCATAGGCAATAAAATATGCACATAGTTTCGAAACTTAATCATAACCGACTCGTAGGTTGATGATGATTCAAATATAAATGTTTATGTAAATTGCTCAGTAATACAGGGACTGCTCAGTACCAGTAAACGTAATCCGGCTTAGGAACGTTTTGTTTCTTACAATGTCACCATTTGCTGATAAATTAATGAAAACTCAATAAAAAGGTTTAAACAATGTTTAGCTTATCGAGATTCGCAGTACCTCTCTGTCGTGTGACGTTTTTAATATTCCAGAAAAGGACTGCGAATCTTGATTACCTAAACGCAGTTCAAATACTTTTATGAATAAGGGGGTTAGTAAATAGAGTATTTAGCAGCAGGATAAATCGTTATAATAATAGACCCTTAGATATCCATAGGCACATGATGGATCTACCTAATTTGGTCGGTTTATGTCAAACCTAACCTATCCATCACCTCTTTGACACACCTAGATTGGGTCATTGACGATTTGCAAGTCCTGTCACAGCTTATTATAATGAAGCCACAGCCAGCCGGATACGCCCTACCGAAAGCACCTTGTGCAAGTGCGCCCCTAATGGTGACTTTTTTTTACCTTACGCCCCGGACGGCTACCCAACCTCCTCCACCCCATTACACCGCAACTGAGTCGGCTATGATCAGATGAAGTAAAAGTCCAGCGTTAAGCAACTCATCGCCATTGTCCTCTTGTAACAGTATGATGTGATGATTGATGAGCAGGACATCGGGAAACGAGGGTACGGACGCAAAAACCTGTCTGCTTACTTCATCATACCCTGTCATAGACTATGATCATCAGATTCGAGTCCCACCTGGTGACCGACCACAATGTTTAAGGGTATCTAAACGGAATAGATCAAACAAGAAATTTTATTAATAGAAATTATATTAACTTTACAATCTACGCCAATATCATATACTAGTTTTTGCCCGAGGCTAAGTCCGCGTCAAACTTTATTAATTATCCCCTTTTATAACATTTTTGATTACTACTATTGATCGTAGCGTGATTATTATATAGCATATAGCCTTCCTCGATTAATATACTAACACAAAAAGAATTTTCCAGTTCCTGAGATTAGCGCATTTAAACAAACAAACTCTAAGGCTTTATATTATTAGTCTAGATGCGAAAGTAACTATCTGTTTATATCTTTTTATGTCACTCTTTCACACAACTGGTTTGTATGAAATTCTGTATGGAGATACTTGGCGTTTCAGGAAAGGACATAAAATACTTTTCTTCTAAAAATTTACGATTTTCGCCTGATAAATGAGTATTGGCACAATGAAGTATGTCATCTAGTATGCTATAATTATATACTTTGTGATAATTATTACATCGGTATATAGTGGTCTATGGTAAATATTTGATTAGCTAAACAATAGTTTAGCCAATCAATATGGCTTATACAGCCTCCGGGCAGCTCTACTTTTATTTTGGGGCCCTTGTTTAGTTAGCTCCGCTTATTAACTAATGGCATTGTGCAACCCCGCAATAGCTTTTATTCGAATTACTTATATGAATTCCTGTTTTGTTTGGTAATAATTAAAAAATAATTGTTTTATAGCTTAAGGTATTAAGTAGTAGCAACACAATATTATTTATCTGTTAATTATATCTACTATTGTTATGTAACAAGCATTATTAATACTATTGTTTGGTTGTGAACCGAATTCTTTTTACATTACAATATTTTTTTACCTTATGATAGAAAGAATTCGGTAGACTAATATAGGTCACACATGTGATAGTAAAGACTGTATCATTATTTAGTTCAGTGTGTAATGCAAAAACAATCCCTGTGAAATATTGAGTGTTCATAATATTTTTTAATAAAATAATTTTGAATGTTATGCCAACTTATGCCCGATGGAGCACATAATTTTTTATTATATTAAAATTGTGAGCCGTGCCGTCTATTGCCTTTGCTTCGTATTATTTGGCACAGCGAACTATTTGTAATTTGAACAATGGTTTAACAAGTAAAAGGAATTCATGTCGATCAAGTTAATAACATTGGGTAATGGCTTATTATTTTGATACGGCTACGGCAATTTAATTGACACTATTATTATGGCAGTAATAATACCTTGTTATATACGCACCTGCAGATTTACTGCGGATATCTAATCTGAAGAATATTATAAAAGCATTGCTTCAAAACTTGAGGAGTATATAACAATGATTTCTAAGGTTTAAGCGAGTATCACTCATGTTTTTTTAACACTTACGGATTTTGCCGCGGAGCACTTTTTCGATTAACGACGTTTGCTTTCCAGCGGCCGCAACGGGCGACAAAATCCGTAAGTGTTAAAAAGTCAGGAGTATATAATGTAATAAAAGTGTTTGAATTATTATATTGTATACTAGCTTTTGCCCGCGACTTCGTCCGCGGACAGGGCGATTTCGACGAAACTTTTTGTCGGCATTCAAGGAGATGTAAGAATTGTTTAGATTCACAAACCAAGACGGACAGGACAACGTCTATCGGGTCCGCTAGTTTTCCTAAACGCACCAACCGATTTCCAAAAATTACCACTCGGACGGAGTCGCGGGCAAAAGTTATTATTTTATTAAATAGAGTTATACTTAAATTTCGTAAATTTCGATTAAATTATATCACTATCAATAAATATAATATTGTTCAATAGCTGTTATCTGCGGCTTTCACCTCGTAGAATTAGAACACTTATAAATGAATTATCTTATGTGAGTATTTAATCGAAATAAAATATACCTATAATCTAATAAAAGCTAGCTCATATCCTGTGTTAGTATATAAAATTTCATAAAATCCGTTTAGTAGTTTCGGTGCGATTGAAGCAAACGTCCAAACAAATAAACTATTACAATTTTAATATCATAATACCAAAATCGATTTACGCTAAACGCTATAAATAAGTTACAACTGACAGACAGTCAGAATATGTCAGTTCCATATAGGTCGTCTAACGGCTGGGTTCGACATAACACGACCAAATTACATATTCCGACTAAAATGACGTAGGACCTTCAACTGCCTCTCCTTAAATTTCCCCCATTTTAGATGCAACGATAAACTTTGTATATTATATTGTCTGGCTCAGATACAAATATCTGCAAAGACTGTATTCAAATCGGATCAGTAGTTTTCGTGTTAAGGAAAAAGTTTAAAACAAACTCTTATCCCCCTCTTTTGTCCTCTTGAGACGGGTGGGGGGAAATTTTTATACACCAGATGCAAAATTTGGTGTAGGAAATTATGCACCAGATTTTAAGTTGTAAGAAGACAAATACATCTGCGAAAACCGCATCCAGAAAGAATCAGTAGTTTTCATGTTAAAGAAGAAGTTTGATACAAACTCTTAACCCCTCTTTTGTACCCTTAGTTTTTTTTAACCAAATGCTAAGTTGGAAGAAGACAAATACATTTGCGAAAACTGTTTTCAAATCGAATCAGTAGTTTTTATGTTAAAGAAGAAGTTTGATACAAACTCTTACTCCCTCTTTTGTCCTCTTAGAGGGGTGGGGGGAAAAATTTTTATACACCACATGTTAAGTTGGAAGAAGACAAATACAACTTTGAAAACCGCATTCAAATCGGATCAGAAGTTTTCGAGTGATGCTGGAACAAACATAGACAGACGGACAGACAGACAAAAAAAATAACTAAATTTTTGGCTTCTATATCGACGTAGAAAAACCCCCTGCTTATTATTTTTTGAATATCTTTAATGTACAGAATTTTCATTTCTACAGTTTTATTATATGTATAGACAACTTTACTGAATGTATTTGACATACTTAATTATACTTATTATTTTACATCATTTATTGTCTTAGAAGAGATAATTTTATATAATAAAAAAGCGGAAATGGGCCGGATTGGTAACAATATAATGTTGAGTGTTGACTGACAATGTTTTTGAACCCAAGTTAACTTCAACCCAGATCGTTAAGAAAATGTAATTTTCTGTCTCTACATTTAGTTCTAGAAGGTATCGACTATGTTATCAACGCAAAACAATTGTGGATATTGCTAAAAGTAGGTTACGCAGAATTTTGCAATTTATTAATTAGAAGTAACTTTTGTCTGTAAATTAAAATGATACTGATCACAGATTATCTACAACCTTCATCAAACGCAGTCGTATAGGTTTTGCTTGCAAATGAAATATAATTAACCAATTTGCTGGTCAGAGATGTTTTAGTTTATTGCTGTTTTATGAAACTGAAATATGATTTTTAAATTTGAGTCAATGAAATTTTCGATTCGCTCGTGGGTCTCAACCGGGATGCTTCAACTTTACTGACGTGCATCCCCAACCCCGTGGATAAGTACGTATAGAGCGTTTCCACTGCTAATTAAAAAAAATGATTTTGTTACTTGCTAAAAATATGCGCATAGCAGCCAGCAGGTGTCTCATAATAATATGCCTACGGCCTACGCGTTTTGCACGCAATACGCATACTTCTCTATGAATATTAGACAAACAGAAGGTCGGAGCGGTGTATAATTGGGCTATAAACTGACATTTATACCTATATATTATATCGCTTTAATTGTGAACCTTATTTATTTACATTATGTATGAGCTGTAAAGAATACAAAATAGGCGTAGCTTAAGTCCGACGACCGCACCGGAGGAGATTGTTAAGTAAATAACAGATTTTTCCGATTTGTAGGTTCTTATTTTCGTTAAAATTGAAACTAGTTCACAAAATATATGGCATAACTTAATCACAAAATTATTGTTTCTCAGGGTGGCTATAATTCGGGATCATTCTGAACATTGTTAAATTAATTTGATGTGGCAATGTTAGTTATTAAGGGTTGTATTTCTAGAAAAAATGCAAGGCAAATAAATTTCGGCGCAACATCTTATTTATTAATTCTAGAAGTATTTATCAGAGATATAGTTAAACAAGCTCAGTGTCAAACTTTGACGGATTTGATGCAAGTCGGACACAAAAATAGCTGGTGTAGTGTTTAAACCGTGTTCTTATTAAATAGGAATTATATTAACATAATTTTAGGTTTACTGATATACAAATTGATTGTAAATCACTAAGTTTATCGATCGTGTTATTTTATAAGACAGGAGCGCTTGTGATCGTGAGAATATTATCTTATGACTTACCATAACGTTATACGCCGCTTATATTTTTGTCCTAAGTTTGCAGTGAAACAATAGAGTAAAATAAGAAAAACCGACCAAGAAATCACACTTGCTCGAGCTCGTGGACGAAGGGAGCCGTGGAAGTAAAGAACAAAAAATTGAAAAATGTATTTTTGAAAGTTAATTAGCTGTTACAGACCACGTAGTGCAACCGATATAGTGATGTAGTTCAAAAACTTAATTAACTTTTTTAGTACATGTAGTTATAGCGGCAACAGTTAAATACAAATATTCTGTGAAAATTTCCAATTCCTAGCTGTTACCGTTCGGACAGACATCGAAGCCTTAGTAACAGGGTCCTGTTTTTATCTTAAATAATATTAAAAAAAAAATTAAATAAATCAAACAATCCTATTTGCAATAACAAAAATTCGTAGCACAAAATCGAGTTGGGCACCTATACAATACATATATTATTATGCTATTAAAACATTCTAAGTAAGAACAGTCGATGAAATTAAAATAGAGAAAAATATAGATAAAGTCCAATTTGTTCCAACAATTAGGCACGTTAACTTAAGTGATCGCATGAAAAGTTAAGTGTAAGTTAAGTAATGAAGTTTCATGCACGAGCGCGTGCCTTTCCATTGCACATGAGTGAAGTAAGACGACGGAACTAGTTACAAGGTCAAGTACTACCTGGAGACGTACTCCGAAAAAGTTTTGAGATACTATCGAACGAATCGGAATGCTGCGTCCAGCGTCCTACTCTTTATTCTTACATTCTTACAAACGTGAAATGACGTTGTTACAATAGCACGGTGACATTTGATCGAACCTAAAGATTTAAATGTACCATTTGAGAGTAGAGCTGCCGTGTGAGTATAATGAAACGGTACCCCGATCTAAGAGCTGCCTTAATGTTAGAATTTCATCTGAAGTTATAATCTTTGATTATAAATAGAGTCGTAGGACATGATTTGTCGGCTGGGTTTCACATGCGTGCTGTATTCAACACAGGTACACCAGCAGGACTAGCATAGCGCCAGTAGACATACGAAAGTAAAGACAAACTGACAGATGGTTGGGATAAACTGACTTTCCTGTGTCCATCCGTCACTTGAACGTCACTTGTTTATCTTGCTGTAGAAAGAAACACTTTCTCGGTCGCTATGCCTAGCCCTGCAGGTCGAGCTAATGACTACCAGAGTGCCGAGCGCGAGTTTTTTTTCATTCGACTACGTTTTTTTTACATTTTATATGGGATTTGAAAAGCGCCAATTAGCGATGCTGACGGTCACATGTACAAATCCCATATAAAATCTTAGTAAACGCGATACGCGTTCACGGTCGAATGTGAAAAAATCGCACTCGGTACTATGTTCTGTTGCTGTTTAAACGTTCTTCATACGCATAATTAATTAATTTATTCACTCCTGCAATTTCGGTTTTGCACTCAAAACATAAACAAAAAATATTTAATTAAGATTAAAAAGTGAATTCACATTATGTATTTCATTAAAATACAATATAAACTCGCATAGCTATTACCCAATTAAGTAATTACAATTTTCTAAATTCCTCTAGCGGTGGCGAGCTGGCGGGCAGCGGGCAGCGGGCAGCGGGCTGCGGTGCATACGAAATCGCGCCAATTAATCGCTGGCAACTCGAGGTGTTTGCAAAAACACTAATTACAATGTTTAAAATTTCGACTTGCCTCATAATTAAACTGTACTACATTCCAGTAGTAATTTAATAAGATGTGTAGTGCTGTTTCGTAATTACTACTACAGTTATTTTGTTGGATATAACTTAACTGAAAAAACCGGCCAAGTACGAGCAGGACTCACTCGAAGGTTTCCTTATCATGTTAGAGCAAACATTAGTAAAAATTGTGTTTTTTGAATAAGAACCCACTTTGATTATTAATTTTCTTTTTTAATTTTATTACTGATTAGCAAAGTATATTTATAACTTATTATTTTGTGACAATTATAAGCGCCGGCCAGTTGCCATTATTAATATCAAGCAAAAATTTGCAAAAATACATGTTATTTGTATGAGAGCCTCTCTATTTATTAAATTTATTCTGGTTTTAGAATTTTTTGTTATAGCGGAAACACATAATTTATGAATATTTCAGCTCTCTAGCTATTACCGTTCTTTAGATAAAGCCTGGACATGGACAGACAGACAGATAACGAACAGACGGACAGACAGACAGACATCGATCTTAGTAATAGGGCGGAATCCTATTTTTGCAGTTTGGAATAAATACAGAATCCTAAAATGAAAGTGTCCCTTTCTATCGATGCATATCGAGTATCCACCATAGAATTATAGTTTATTTTTAGGAAAAAATTATATATGTAACACATATTTTTTTCAAAGTTAGTCTAGAGTATTCCTATTTAAGGAAAACTTTATACTATTTGAGTTTGTGACTAAATCCGCGATTGAGTCATTATCTAGATCCGCCCAGAACCTTCGTCGCAGCGATAATTCACCGAAACGTATAAACATGGTAATATGATAATTAAAATGCCTCAATTCTAGCTGTTAATTGTACTTATAATATTACTGGGAGCACTTAAATAGTAATAAAACTTAATAGCACTGAACCAGTCGAAAAATATCGAACTGTGCCCAGCAAGGTTTAGAATTAAATTACCTAAAATTATGTTAGCGTAGTCTTTATTTCAGCTACACGAAGGTGTTGTCTCGCTCCGAAAAGGCTAGATAAAGTGTACACCTGCGTCAGACAGGTGGGGAGCTGGCCAGGGTGGTGGGTGGAAGCCGGTGCCACCCAATAAATCTCAGTGAGTTATATTTATTACGAGCACGTCTAGTCGAACGTTATGTATTAATGGTAATTCGTTACGGAACTGCAAAATAGCATAATATTTTAAATCGACAGCTTAAGGACGATAAAAAATCGAGTATTTAGTGCTAGTGTTGCTAGCTGCCTTCTACGTGTCGATCACATGTCTAATGTGTACCAAATATTTTGTATAAGTATAATTACTCTCCGCACGTTGCACCCAAAGGCGCACCGTCCTAAGAGTGATGCTTCTTTTTATAGGCAGATTAGTTTCACGCTGACCATCAGCACCGACAGTAAAACGCATTTTAAAATTTCATACATCTCAGGCCATCAGCGCTGACTGCACGGGTGCGTTTGGCGTTAGACTAAAAATCAGCCTTAGGCAGTGGCGTAACTACAAGGTGGCAAGCCGGCAAAATGCCACGGGTGGGCAGCCGGAAGGGACCCCGGTCAGCCCCCCTAGGCAAGTGATTATTTTTTACAATAATCGCTTGACGTGTTTTTGTATTGTATTGACATAGTGGAACAAAAACGAATTATCCACTGGCCTCGAACGGTATAGTTACGCTACTGGCCTTAGGCTACCTCGCGGGGTGACCTAGAGGCATCTTCTGTACTTGATGTGTCGACAATAAGCAACTGGACTTTGATGATCGTGCCCGGAACTTTGCAGAGAGCGAAGCGCCATGGAGTTTTAGGGGGTATATCCTATTCGAGGAATCACACATACCCCGGCCGGCGGCCGATGTCCCCAATCCGTCCATTACTTTACTCCACGTGCAATGTGAATTAAAAAAAATATAAAAACTTCGGCGTATTCTATTGGGTAATAAATTTCTGCAATTCGAAAACTCTTACGTACGAGTATATAATTCACTGAGCTGCTACAACTTGATTAGTTATTACAAATGCATATCTGCGTTTATTGGTCCAAGATAAAACGGGCACGTTTGACTTTATCAAGATTAAGGTGTCACTTGTCTCCGCTAATTGTTATAAATGACGGTTTAATGGAAACTAGCTCGGAGGCACGACTGACAGGGTCGGTCGGGAGCGCCAGGCTTCCATACCAATTGCCGGCTGACCCAAAAGAAGCTTTTGATCTTCTAGTACCTACAGCTCTTCAGAACGTTGAGGCTAGTGTATAATCCCTTTTTCACGTGCACGGTTTCGGTCGTCGTGCGGCGTAAAGTTACTACTTTACGCGGTTGCCGCAGTTGCTCACACATAGCAATGTGTGACCAACTTGCGGGACGCCGTGCTGTGACTACTCACTGGCGAACGCGTACACATTTGAAAACGTTACACATATCCATACATAACTGAGACGGCCACCGTGTTTATAGTTTGTAAGTACTATTAGTAGTTATTTTCCTCGGTCCAATTTATATAAGAGTAAAAGAGACAGCAAGATTGACATTGATAGTAGGATCTCCACTGTAATTAACAATGAGTTCCTCAAATCTTTCTCCGTCGACCTTCGCAGCTCAAGCGCACAATATAAAAAATATCGAGAGGAATTTCAATCACGTTGAAGTACCTATTCAGACCAGCAATTTGTTCCATAAAGTCCAGATTTAATTATATATTTTTCTTAAGGAAAGTCATCAGCAAAATTTAAAATATTTTGTATTCTTTTTAAAAAACAAAGCCGTTTCCTTGTATAAAGCTTACTCATCGTTTTCCGATAACTGTGTATTTCCCGCATCAATGTCTCATCGGGAATCGGGAATAAGGTTCAGGGTCAGCCAATAAACTCACCGACTCGAAGGAACAAAGCGCAAGCGCTTCTTCACACTGATTTTCAGTGAGGCCGTGGCATTCTTTGTACGGCAATGAGCGATCGTATTATATACCGGAAATGATAAAATGTCTCATTGGTACACGTCTCCTCCCGGGTTCGAACGTAGCACCCTCTCGAGAGTGAACTAAAGGTCTACCCACTAGGCCACGGACGATCTCGTAGAATAACCGCCTTGCAGTAACTACATAGCTCTTTGGCAAGCATGGCTTATTGCACTTACGTTGTTCACTTGTTTTAAACAGCCACTCGAAAATAACCGCTAATCCTTCGGAATAAAGTCCAATGCCCTCCACAATGAAACTGAAAGTTTCTGGTGTGTGCGTGTGAAGAGACTTTGATTTTTCGGTCTAGTTATTTCGCAGCTATTAATCAGTTACCCGCTACATCAGTCATAGTTGCTTTCTTAATTTCCTGCATTTATTAACACGCTACCAACTTGACCTTGGCTTAAAAATTTTCTAAATTTATTATAGGTATACCTAGCCTGCCTAGCTGAAGTCGCAAAAGACCTACGCCAAAAACAAAGGTAGTAGGAACCTCGAGCAAGCGATATACAGGTTCTATAGAGTAAGTGATAATACCTAAGGGTTTCTATATGTCATTTACAATTATGTACTTCACGTTAAAAACAGCAGCGCTAAAAGCGTTTTTTGTAATTTATGGGCAAACTCATGTCATTGTAGAGCTTGCTTATACAATTTACATACAATTAGTTTTTGACTAACTGACATCGTATTGCGTAGCGCTCCTCGTAACTCGTAGCGGATTCCCGGACTACGAGTGTTTTATATTTTTTGAGAAAACTTACAGTTGGGATAACTTATATAGATAGATGTTCACTTTGCTATTTGCTGTAGTGTAGTCTAAACGCAGCTTTATGTAGCTTGTACTTGCTAGCAACTAGCAAGTAGTTTATACTTTGTGCTTTAAGATAAGGATCTTGTACAAAACAACGTTTTCAAATAAATGTTTGTTATAACAATTTTGCCAAACACGATTACTTTAGTATTTCTTGATAGATGAAGCATGCTTTTATCTCCTTACAGTAGAATTGAGTGTGAAAATCTTTAGGTCGCTGGCATTGAGGTAAATCTATAGAGAAGACATTGCAAGGCAATGGTGTGTTCCCCTCAAACGGCTTAAGCGGCGCGCTCCCAGTCGCACTGTACGAGTACATATTCTGCGCACTACACCTTCCACACTAAAACAAAATCCAATAATATTAAAACAAAAACACATTGTGTGTTATGATACTGCATAAATAATTCGAGTAATACGACAAACTGCAACGCGATCATTTTTTAGCGTTAAGTATTTTTATTTAATTGTTTACAGATTAAATACGAACGTTTAATTGCTAAGCAAAGACACGCGACATTTTGCGCAACATGGAGTAAGTAAATTTAGATGAAATGACGATACAAAGATAAATGATACCCACGCGTTTGCTTTTTTTGTAATAATTAACGTACATCTTTATGTATTACTGTATTAAAAATACTAGTTAATTTTAATAACTATCAAGTAAATGATATTATCATTGAAAATTTTACCTATAATAAATATTAAAATGTTGGATTAATTATTTATGTATTTTTATTTTTACGATAATAAGTAAATAATATCTACTTTTTTAAAATATTTGTTTTACTTTATTCATATTAATTCGAGTGTAGGCATAAAACTGTTTAACTTCTGCGGTATTAATCTAAAAGCAATCACCGCCAATTTCAAAAATGGAAATTCAGCGAGTGTGACAAGTTCGATGTTTGAAATATCCTCTCTATTGATATACCTCAATGTTCACTGAATATTTTTTTAACTGGATCGGTATGGGCCAATTTCTGCCCGCACACAGGTGTAGGTAAAGTGTAGTCTATTGTATTGTATATAAAACGATTTAAATTGTAAAACATATTTCTCGTAATATTTTAAAATGATAATCTCCCAGTTCTCGACTGCGTTATTTCTTTAATAAGTCTTAATAGTAGTTTATTACTAACACATAGTTTATCAAATGGCTGTAGGCTGTACTTTATTAAACACGACCTTTGCATCGTATCACTCCAAATTAAACGCTACAGGGTACTAAGTCAGATTGTATTCAATATTTTTTACAACAAAATTTGACTAAACCGGTCATAAGTGCTGCGTCCTTTTTTTAACAAGTTATTTTATTTTCTATCGCCGTTCGCTTACTGACCGATGCCACTGCTTCTTTGTAGTGTAGCAAAATAAAACGAATATAGAAAAACCTATGGCGTAGTTCATATTTGTTTTAATTTTTTCTGGCCGCGATAAGATACAATGTGGAATGCGTTATGTCAATTGTCACATATTTTGTTACTTAGTAACTTTGGTGTGGACGTTATCGCGTTCAATTTGACTATGTACCCAGCATGTTTGTAAATGTTGAGCGATATTAGCACCGAGCTCGTAATTTATAGTTCACTGCCCACTTCCATTAAACTTCGCTTGTTATTTTGCACAGTTATCAATTATGGAGAGTTAAAATTTTCCTAAATAAGATCACATATTTTCGCTGTTGAGTAACACTGGATCAGTGACAAAAGAAAGTTCTCTTGTCACTGATCCAGAGTTACCCAGCAGCGAAAATATATGATCTTATCATATTACTTTGACCCCCCGATTTATAATGAGGTTTACAGGTTACAGACGTCTTAGTCATACTATGATATTTGTTCATGTCTGATAAGTTACAGGTGTGTCGATATAGACAAGGACAAATCATTATGAGATAGTAAAATGCAGCATAGAAGTTGCATTGAAAAATATACTTATAGTCACTAAAAGTGTAAGATTTTATATTGGAAAATTTGTACCATGTTATAATTAAGCAATCTATATCTATACTAATGATATGAAGCTGAAGAGTTTGTTTGTTTGAACGCTCTAATCTCAGAAACTACTGGCCGGAATCGTAAAAATATTTTTGTGTCGGTTAGTCCATTTATCGAGGAAAGCTATAGGCTAATAAAAAATAACATCACGCTACGGCTAATAGGAGCCGAGTAGTAATCAAAAAATATCGTAAAAAACTAGATAATTTATAAAGTTTACGCGGACGCAGTCGCGGGCAAAAGCTCGTAAGAATATAATTATTGTTACAGATAATGCGGTGAACCAATCATAAAATGCAGTTTCAAAAGCAATTTCACCACTCGGATAAACTATATTTCAATTGCTAAGTAAAAGATAGTATCAGGCTTTGTTTTAATCGAAATTGGAACGGTTGTAAGATCTAGATCAAGTTGAAACCGACTCGACCTTTGGGTCGCCAGACAATGGTATTCGGTTGCATGTGGTCGTATTATTGTATTGATTTCAAGCGTATTCTGTTTGAACTTTTAAAGAGGTAGTCATTACTCTATTGAATATACTTGTAGGTATTAAAATGCCAGATTCCAAAACTTTATTTCCATAATAAGTGGATTCAGATTTGGGCGTTACAGTTCTTCAAACTAGGCGTACTCTGTGCTAATTTTCCGAGTAAAGCCTGTATCCTGTAAAATATCAAACTATTAAAAGTGTGAAGTGAGACAAGACAAATTTCATGATTTTAGACCCTTGTCACAACCCACACGTGGTCAAATACATCTTAAAATTGAAACTGAATTTCTGAATTTTTCGAATTTCGAGAATAATTATGAATATTTTAAATGTTACGTCACAAAACCTTAGCCATCCCTTGCTACACCATCACACTGCGTCGACCCCCTTCCCCGTCGTAGCAACGGGAATAATATAGTTCTTTATTCGAGAAACCACGCATTGTTTGTTACATGTTTTATTTATTAGCTCATGCGTTTATATTCGTTCTACATAAACAATTTATTTACAAAATATTTCAAAAACGAGTCTCAATTACATAACATTTATATTGTAAAGTCAATTATCAAAACACAACTTGTTATGAATAATGCAACACTATTAAAATTCTTTGGTAATTAATATGTATTTGTACGAAATATTGTAGGAGAGTTTATTATTGATTCCTTTGTTACAATAAATTGATTTCAGAACTGGCTTATTAATCTGGCGAAATATACATTTATTAAATTCAAGTTCCTGGGCGAGACACGAGGTAAAGCCCTGAAGTCTTAAAGGCGAATCTAAGCGCAAAACTTTATTTTTATACATTTAGTTTATATGTGTGTCGCATTAAATATTAGAGTTGCGACCGTAACATGGCGACCGAGAAATTGTTTCTTTCTACAGCAAGATAGACAAAATGACGAATGCACAAAGGAAGTCTGTCAGTTTATCCCAACTATCTGTCATTTTGTCTATTCTTCGGTTGCCGTGCTAAGCCCCGTCTACGGACATAGACAAAAGAATGATTCGGGGAAAACAACAAACAACTGAAAATACATGCAACAACTGAAAGTAATAAAATCTTAACAAGCTTTTAAAAAATGAAAGCTTAACATGATTTCATTATTTCACTTACATACAGCTATAGATAATTCATAGTCTGAATTTTAAAAGGTTGTTAAAAATACTATCTAACAAAACAGTATTTTAATATAAATCAATTTTAAAGGCTTCTAAAAATGTTTGGACTTTTCTACTAATCAAGCCCTTTCATTAGACACCTATATTGAAATAGTTGTGGAAACTATGTAATCCACCATTTTGTCGCCACGGCCATCTTTATTTAATTTTTTTATGGTGAGCTCTATTCTACCAATAAAGTTCTTTCATTTGATACCCATAAAGAGGTTTTTGTGAAGTAATATGTAATCCGCTATTTGGTATCGGCGGCCATTTTGGATTTACAGGCATATTTTTTATAGTACTATCATCAATATTAAGCATCAATATTGTTTTGTTATCAATATTAACTAAATATAAGATCGATCTGGTGTCAGGGGGAAGGTAAAATTGAAATTACTAAATTTGACCCAAAAAAAAAAAAAACAAAAAATAAACTTGCCAAGCTAAATAAAACCGTTTAAAAACAAAAGGTAGGATATACGCGCCTTCTGGTTTTACAGTTATCATACGTACTATTATAATAAGCACAAAGTTTGTATGACTGTTGCTTTACCACGTCTAAACCTTTGAAGCGATTTGGATTAATTTTATTGTCTTTAACAATCTTTAAAACAGGTGTGGTGTATTACTTACTTTATTGAGATTTATAATAAATGATATTGACTACCGTACTCGGTCTGTAGTCTGTACTCGTTGCCATAGTATCCCCACTCTGTGGTTATACAGTGGTATTGCCACAGAGTGGGGATACTATAGCATTCCCAATTTGCTATCATTCCATTAAAGGGACGGCGTGAACAAACATCACGTAAAGGTGATGATGCAATGCATTTTCAATCTTACGCCATGAACTGAGGGTGAATTTTAGATATTAATGTTTTAAATGGTCGTGTTTGATAAAACGTTTGTCAAACACCACCTTGATACACTCCAAATTTGGATTTTGCTCCAAATTTGCACTTCGATGCAATCCAATTATAATAGCATCAAAGTGCACCTTTGCGTGATGTTTGTTCCAGCCATGTAGAACCCCCATTAAGACCACGGTCCGGGTCGGTGGTCAAGACAGTGATAGTTGTTTTATTTATTGAACATGTATCCAACTTGTTGGAGACTACAGTGTGTATACACACAGGAAAAGATATGAAAATAGCTAGAAATTTTTTACCTAATGAAAATGTACAGTTATCGCTTGATGTACAAATTATGAAACGAAGTAGTGACTAACACGTAGTAAATTCTAAATAATTGCTCGAAGTAATATCAGTCATGCTAATAAGTCATACTGATGTTAAATAATTGTTAAGTAGAAGCGTCTGACACCCGCAGTGCACACATAGTGCCTTCAAGATTTCCTATTACGTAATTAATGATTAAGAATATACATTAACAACTAAATTTCGTCTTCTTTCTACCCGACTGAGCCAAATGGAGGGTTATGTTTTTCGAAAGTATGTATGTTTGTATAATATTTTGGCAAAAAATTGTTCCAAATTCGTATATTGCAACTATGTCTGCAGTCAAGTTTTTTTTGTTTTAGTCAGTTAGGTTGTTTGAGTTACATTTAATTATTATTTGCGCAGAACTTTGTGCACTGGTTATCGTCCGCTACTTTTAACTCCGATCCATCTAATGTATGGAAATCCTTTATTTTTTCACCTCACTGAGATGGAACTTATAACAATGATAAACAATAAATTACAAAATAACAATATAAACTAGACGATAGCATAACGTGTAACTCACAGTCCGGCCGGTATAAAAGACATAAACGCGCGCGGATTTTTCGTAAAAATGGTTTTTTAGCATTTTTGCCTTGTTTATTTAAAATAAAATAATTATTGATTTATATTTTTTATATAATAATTATTAAATAAATTGTACTATTAATAGCAATTATTCTAACTTTTATCAAGGTAGTATGTTCCTCACTTGTTGAAAAAGGGATATGGACCAATATTAAAAGTATTTGTTTAAATTTCCACATTAAAGATATAAAGCAAGCTTCAGGTTTGCCTTATTTGATGCTTCAATCTTTATAATTATGTTTCTATAAAAGGTTTAAAATATGAAATATATTTTTATTTGAACTGTAATTGTAGGTAATTACTACGAGTTGTACTTTTTAAGAAATAGTAGCTATCAGATTGAACCATGCTATGTATGGTGGAAAGATTATAATCTCTTTTGCCTTGATCCCTTTTATATAAAAAAAACTACATAAAAATACCAATACATCCGGATAGTTCTTTTATGTAAGCTTTATTTACACGAACTACCATAGTGAGTTTTAGCAAGTATTGTTAATGAGGTACACAAAAAATTCAAAACTATACCGTTGTTTGTTGTGCATTAAATTTTGTCTTACCTAAAATTTATAGAATATTGATTTTTAGGCCGACAAGACATACTTTTAAAATGCCTTCTCTAGTAGTACAATTCTTGTGACTATGTTAAGCAGCTCCTATTTAGCATTTAATAACTATATCAGTGCGACAATTACATCAAGGGGAATACAGGCGCCAATGGTCTAGACCATACATACGGAATTGCAAAATTCCCCCATTAACGGAAAATAATTAATATACAATTATTAAAAACAAGAAACAAAAATTCCTCCTTAGGGATTACAGTGTTACTTATATTGTATAACAAAAAAATCGTTCATCTAAACCGGTTAGTTTTTTAGTTTATACAGTTGTTTACAAAAATCGATGTCCACGGTAAATTTTTTTCTGATTAACTATAAGCTTAAGACAAAAGTACTCGCTAGTAATGAAATAATGAATATCATTGTATAACATATATTTTTTGGCTAATGTGGTTAACGTTTTGACATACTTATAATAGGTTAAACTTACCCCTCTATCCTAAGTTATACATGTATAAGCCTTAATGAAATGCCATATAAATTGACACGGCATAAAAACTACAGCAATCACAGCAGTCATGATACTGTCAAGATAGCGGTAACAAACATGTCTTAATTGACCTTTTATCGAGAAAAACTCAATGCTCATTCAATTATAGGTCTCTGAAAAAGTAGAATTGTTAATAAAGGCTTCGATAGAGGCTACATAATTGTTGTTAGTTGTTTACATGTGGACTTTATATTATTACTTCCTGTATTAGGAACAGGTGTAGGTTTGTTTCAAGACTAATACATGCAATCGAGATATAGGTTTTTGAATCCAGATATTAGGCGAATCACTAGTAAAAACTCACAATACAGTCCCCGAGGCTGTGGCAAGATACAATATCTAGGAGGGGATGAAAAGCTCAGTGACAAAATGGACAACCCCCTACTGAAGTACTGGTTTCATACACACGTGCATCTACCCGGTAAATCGGGGGGTGGCAAACATTTAAATTAAGAATGTTTGTTACTGGTCTGTTTTTGAGATTTGTCTATGGATATTTAAGTACTTGAAATAAAAGCATTTTTTTTAATATTTAAAACTTCTCGTGATTGCTTGCTTAGGTTTGCCAACTCTTGCCAACCCATTTGTCCCGGAAGATAATTACTAGTTTTTTTCGGCGACTCCAGCTGCATTCTGCGAGGATATAGTAGGGGTAACGTAAAATTTTGTTTTCGCGGCTTCTTTTACGTATAAAACTGAATACTAAAGTAAGTCGTAGTCTTTAGCTTTACATGGCGTACAATAAAATAATTATTCTCACTTTATTATCCCGCCTACTATCATATTTCGGATTTCAAGCCATGAAATCCTGATAATACCATTTTTGGAGTTGGCAAGATAGAATACACTAGTGATGCGAAACAATCTATGCAACATTTGATGATAGCCCACCGCGCACCGCCCAGCAGACGCGCCGGAGCGCGAATTACACGACCCAGGAATGTCGGTTGCATACGGTTTCCACATTTGATTACCCCTATCAACAACCATCGCGAAAATCAAGTTCACCTTATAACATTTTACCTAATGAGTGATAAGAAAACGAGTTACACGAAGAAGTGGCGACAGAAGTAACATCGAAAGGCGCATCATACACATATTTTTTTCATATGCGTGATGATCTACAATAGTTTAGCAAAAGTAAGTAATAAAACTTTA
>JAOTAV010027696.1:0-20984 GCA_026546445.1 Cyclargus thomasi
TAATATTTTTACAAAATAATCAATGTGGGGGTGCCAAGGAACAGTAATAGAACACATATCGACAAAAAAGTTGTCTGATTGTCTGTTCATCTGTTTGTCTGTTTGTCTGTTTGTACGCGCTTATCTTGGGAACTACTGGACGGATTTTAATAAATCTTTTTTTGTTTAATAGCTATTAGGTCTAGTCATCATATAGTATACTTTTTATCCCAGGAAAATGTACGGTTCCCGCGTGATATACAAATTTTTGCGCAACGAAGTCGCGGGTACCAACTAATTGCTTAAAAAAATCTATCGTTATTAAAAAACGATTTAGTCCAATTAGTTTTTTATTAACTTGAAAATAACCAAGCTATAAGCCTTCAAAGTAGTCAGTTAGAAAGAGAGGTCCGATATTCAGTGTGACGTCAAAGTCTATAGGCTACATATAAAGTTCATACTAAATTACGTTATTTGAGAAAGAGATAGGTTGAAAACTTAAATCTCTACTTACTCATTTCTAATCAGAAATCTGAGATTTTTTGTCTTTTAGCCCACTATCATAATAATTTGCATCCAATAAATTTTGATTTATACGCATATTCCCTATTCAGCGGCGTCATGAGTAACTAGACCAATGTCATTAGAAAAAGAAATGAAATGAAATTTGAAAATGAATGAAAACTAAAATAAAAAAATCGTTTATTTAAAAAAAAATACAAAATTAATATTTATATCTGTCAAACTGAAAGCAAATTTTACTTACACCAACTTACAAGTAACAACATTTTACTTAACAAGATACAGAAATTTAATAACTCGACCATCTCAAGGTTATACTCAAGTATAATGATATTTTCAAAACAAATCCTTGCAATGCTTGTGTGACGCTTGGACCTACGACTCAGTCTTGCGATTAGGGCTTAAGCTGCCAGGATGCCCAAGGCGAGTTATAGTGCATAACAGTTTGTATTGTCACAAAGTACTTTACATTATTTACTCACTTAAAACAACTAACTATATATAAATATTACACTTTAGGTACACTAACAATAATAAGAGAAATCAACCATATGACCACCTAATATCTGAATTTAATGGGGGTTCTACATGGCGGAAACAAACATCACGCAAAGGTGATAATGCAATACATTTTCAATCTTACGCCAATGAACTGAAGGTGCATTTTAGATATTAATGTTGTAAATGATTTGGGTTTGTCAAACACAAAACTTGATGCACTCCAAATTGCACCCTCAGTTCATGGCGTAAGATTGAATTGAGGGTGCATCTTAAATATTAATGTTGTAAATGGTGTCCATCGAGCATAGCTATTTCCAATCTTCCGCCATGAGCTGAGGGTGCAATTCGGATTGCATCAAAGTGCACCTTTGCGTGATGTTTGTTCCCGCCGTGTAGAACCTCCATAATTGTAACTTTTAGAAATGACAGGCGGCCATTCTTCACCTCAAATCACTGCGTTTTTTCCGCCGTATTGTGATACGCACCCAGCGAATTTTCATAAAAACAAACATTTACCTGAGAATATTATTAGTATGAATTAAATAATTACGTAATATTATATTAATTATACATGTTAGTTTAAAATAGCGTAAAGTAGAGAAAGTGTTGTGCAATATCTTAATTATACAAAATTATGCGACTTATAATATAGAAATTATAACTGTAACAGTTGTATAACATTTGTATATTTAATCGTTACATAATATTTGTTTTTTTTTTTAATATTTATGTATGAATTGTACCTTGTAACATATCTATCTATAAATATAATTAAACAGTAAAATTGGCGTATCTGTACATTTAGTATTTTTACAAAATAAACAAGGTTGAGGAGCTAAGGAACAGTAATAAAACACAAATCGACAGAAAAAATGTTGTCTGTTTGTACGCGCTAATCACCGGAACTACTGGGCGGATTTGAAAAAAAATTTTTGTTTAATAACTATTAACACTGGGCAACATATATGATACTTTTTATTCCGGGAAAATGTACGGTTCCCGCTTGACATACAATTATTGGCGCAACAAAGTTGCGGGCACCAACTAGTTAAAGATAAAAAGTAACATATTAAAACTACGGTTTTTTGACAAAAAACCAAAAAAAAATCTGTCTACAACCATAGTGTGTGCACGTATCTATTTCACCAAGCACATTACGTCTACCTATATATCTTTTAAGTAAGGAAAATGCAGTGGAAGACATAATACTTTTTCCATATAGAAACATTACTGTATGTTAAAGGTTTGCGCGACATTTATTGCTATCCCTTCCTTGACAAGATATTATGCTTGATATTGTCTATTAGAGGCCGTGGCATCCCTCCAGCCAACCTATTCGTGCCGAAGGACGGCTCTCCCACGGCCAAAGTTTACTCTGTGCTAAAGGTTCGTTTGCATTGGAACGTTTTGAAAAACGTTTAGGCACTTGATACGGGCGGGTGCAGTTTTGGGTCCATACCGCTTCATAATGCCATAATAGACTAAGCAAACCGGTAGGCAGACTTCAAAGTTGATTACTTTGTTTAAAGTTTGCGCAAGTACGCTGTGGCGCTAAAAGCATGTTTCGTACTGCCAATACGTATAACCTAAAAATATCGAAAATACTTGTAATTATGAACGCAAAATCAGAACTGAATGAGCCGAACGCGGCGAAGGAAACGATTTTTAGAATTCGATGTGATGACATCTCATGAAACCTCGCACACAAAAACGTGCGGTGCGGTGCACGGTGTGAAGTATCGACTGTATGTCGTGTAGTGTGCGCACTAGTGCAGTCTTGCCGTGAGTCAGCATACTGGTTCGTTGTGCCTATTGTGATATCGCTCTACCCGACCGTGAAGTTGGTTTTATTTCACCAGTTATTACCCGTGGAGTTCTGGTTAAATATTCTTAAGTAATTGCTGTGACGTTTTCGTTTTTAGTAAAGGTATTTTTTTCATATTTTAGTTTGTTTTGTGAAATCAATCGATGTCTTAATATACAGTTCAAAGTCATTGTGATTATTTTAATACATAAAATATAACATAAGATATTAAAATAAGCGCGTGGGACGCACTACAATTTTAATTCGTGCGATTTTTTTTCCGCTAGTTCTGTAACTGTACAGAGAGTACATAAAATTTGTGCGATTAAAATCCGGTCCCTGCACATCGCAGATCGTCGTATCCTACGAATAAGGGCGCAATCACAAAAAGCAAACTTTACAGAAGAAAGGCCCTATTTGCTAAAGTGTATTTTTTCTAAGTTTTCGCGGAAAACGTCGGGTTTTCGCTAGCACATCGCTTCTGCCCCGCACGTCTGTTTACGCACTTAAATAACGGTCACTAGGCCTGGTTGTTTTTTTTTGCCAAAGAATTCATGAGCTAGCAAATGTGGCATTTTAAAAACTTTATTTGCCGGTTATTAAAACTAACTTTTTAGTATTTTTTTCACTGAAGGTTAAAGATAATGGAGCTGCTAATTCCAAATTTACAATAAAAATATAAAGCCACAATGACCAGAGCCTTGTAGGATAGGACGAGATAAGTAATTTCTCAGAACGGAGCAAAGGTTGTGCAAATACTTTAGGGCATGTTTTTCCATTTTACAATACACATTAAGATTGATCACTATAATATACTTAAACCTGACGTCAGACCCCTAAACCACAGATTAAATACTAGGGGGACAAAAGTGACGCGTCAGCGTGTCGCCGTAACAATGACGCCACATGACGCCACCGTCGCCGCGTCACGTCAGAATGCATCAGACACATCGGAAGTGATAAGATTGTCCCGTCTCGTAAAATCCGGAAGATAAATCTGTATTAAGCAATAAAGGACATCGGACAAAAGGAACACAAGGAAT
This sequence comes from Cyclargus thomasi, assembly GCA_026546445.1. NCBI lineage: Eukaryota > Metazoa > Arthropoda > Insecta > Lepidoptera > Lycaenidae > Cyclargus > Cyclargus thomasi. The sequence continues at coordinate 3,850 of JAOTAV010027696.1, forward strand.
TTGTATGGCGACAAAGAAAAGATTGTACTATTGTGTTATTTAGGAATCATTATGTCAAGAAATATTATTATATTGGGTACGCAAAGTCGTAAAAATTATAATATCTGTGGACGATAAAAATAAAATAATGTTTTAAATATTCAGATATTATTATTAGTTACATAATATGTTAAGACGTATTCTATAGCTACTTTTGCGGGTTTAGCATGGCGACCGCGACCGAGAACGTGTTTCTTTCTACATCAAGATAGACAAAATGGCGGATGCACAATCTGACCGTGTTTCTTCCAAAAATCTGTCATTTCGCCTATTCTTCGGTCATGGTAAGCCCCGAATCCATTTAATTTGTATGATTTTAGGAGTTGGAGTAGTTATTTACCCTATTTCGTGATATTCAGTATTTTAGATAATATATTTTAGTAACTAGAATACTAGTATACCAGTACCGTGGAGCATTGCGAAGCTAACAACAAATTTCTCTAGGGAGGCAGCCATGTCTCCTGTTAGCCTGCAGGGTATTGATGATCGAATTTGTTTAAAATGTTTTAGAATATAACAAACATCGAATTAAGTTACAGAATCATACATGTACTTTCACGTTACTAACACGACGGTAAACGATAAGATTTTTTTATTGGCATATTTTAAACGAAGTGTGTGTCTGGGTATTGTATTATCTTCGTGACCAAACATTGTGTCAATGCCAATACCAGTATAAAACAAAGTATTATTATATGTGATTGTACTGTTGATTCATGGCGGAAATTCATGTTCATACGTAATTAAACACTTTTCTTGCACTTTTTCCACTATATTTTTTAGATTTTACGAATTTATAATAAATATGTGTGACTTTGTAGAAACCGCTCGTGTATTTTGTGATATATATGGGGCAAGCGAGCAGACGGGGTACCTTATGGAAAGCAACGGCCGTCGCCCATTAGTATTCGCGCCATTTGAAGAGTCACAATTTTCCCTTCCCTTTATTAGGGAATAGGCATGGGGAACTAAAGAAAGTGGGCCACCGGTAAAAAAAGTAATAATCGCAGGGTAGTAACTAACAAAAGTTTAAAAAAGGGTACTCTTTCGACACTGCTACTTCCACAGTAAAATCTACACAGGAGACTCAGACATTTTATTATTATTTTCACTTTGTTTTGCTACACGTCTTCCATCTTGGGACCAATTTTCTAGCATCGGTTACTTTTAACCACCGATGAAAACAAATTTTACGTACATTTAACAGAACTAGAGGTCGCCCTGTGGTCGAAATTTGACCATAAATATTTAAGTCCATAGTGTAGAGGTATAAAAAACTATAAACTTTAATCAATTCAATCACAGACTTCAATTTGACATAAAGGTCTTAAATTTTATGGAAAAAAATCAAACTTCAACCATAAACAAAAGAGTATTTCGTGTATGATCATTGTCTCATGTCAAAATATTGTAGTGTGCGTGTTGTAGTGTATATCGTTTTATTAATTAAAAGTATGCAACATTAAAGATAATTTTAAAATAATATTGGTATTGCACGTTCCTTCTACATATTAAATACAACTGGGAGAAATTTCATTCTTCTACATCTACTCGTCTTTCTTAAAAAGGGGTACAAAGTTTTTCGCTCGCGTATTAATTGTATAGATCCCTATACAATCCTGAAACCTGATTGCAGGCGATTTACACACGAGCCTGCTTCAACTAAGCCTGAATTAAATTCAATGCAGTGTTTAATCCCTGTAAGCCTTCCTGTGTATTACCATATTGAATTTCGACTAAATATTTGTATAGCCTTAGGTAGTCGTCGGTACTGGAAGCAGACGTCAAATATGTTTGGTATATTATTGTATCGCATCCTTATATTAATTTATGTATATAACAACTTAGAATAATTTCATAAAACAATAAAATGTGCTAGTTATATTTCCATATTTCCTAAAAATACCATTTTGGCTTTTCTTGCTGAATTATATTTATTTATTTATTCACAAACGGTACAACATTTAATACAATATTATAAATAATTATTCATAAGTAGGTACAGAGTTATTATAGGTGAAATGTGTTCGGATGAAAGGTGAAATACAACATGCTTTGCGACAACACGATAAAATGAAATGAATTACTATTGTGAATGATGGTGCAGTAACAAAAACTATAAAATAATGAAATTATAGAACAAACTAGCTTTTGCCCGCGACTTGGCCCGCGTGGAGTTAAAAAATGTAAAGATACAAATTTTTCAAACACTGTTTAATTTTATTTTATTATGTACTATTTCATCTCAAAAAACTTAATGTTTTTCCAAGACCAAAAGTAGCCTATGTGAGTGACATACCTACAGCTAACTCTATGCCAAAAATCAAGTTAATTGGTTGCGTCGTTAGAGCGTGAAGGAAGGACAAACAAACACACTTTTTCATTTAAAATGTAAGGACATTATAGAAACAAAATAGCTTAACATTTTGCATGACGTTACAAATTATAAATTTATAATATTAAGTGGAATGTTGACGATATTATGTGATTTAATTATTATGATGATAAAATTATATAGAATCCATTAGTTTAAATTAAATACGACCATGACTGAATACTCAAATCACTAACACAGCTAATGTATCCCTTTCATCTACGTTACATAATCATTAGTGTTTTAACAGAAACATTTATATACACTAGGTTTTCGATCACAGTTCCCATAGATATTGACTAAGAAATTCCTCATCACGTCGACCCACTTTCTATAGAAATGCACCGCCATTATTTCTTGTTTCTTGCAAAACAAAAGTCACACAAGTCATACATCATACTGGCTAAATATACTTTCCCGAACTGCATCGTTGGCGTGTGATTATTGCATTTACGTCGTTCCCTGCGACGTGCGACACTGTCAAACGCATTCGTAACTTGAAGTTTATATTCCTTATAGGGCTCCGCACCCGAAGGGTAAAAAACGGGACCTTATTACTAGGACTTCGACGTGTTTCCGTCTGTTCGCTATTTCCGGGCTATATCTTAAGAATGGTAATAGCTAGAGTTAAAATGTCAACAGCCTTCACGAAGATGTTTGTTGTAGCTAGCTGTAGTTTTTTTCAATTCTAGCCTAACTCGCGCTTGGCCGGTTTAAAGAAGGTATGTGACTTTTTCTCTTAGTTTAATGTTAGAGAGAAGTATGTTATATAAAAGTAAAATTAATACTAATATAAAAAAGTCCTACACAGACATTTTATAATGGAAAGGCTTTTGGTCCATGATAGAACTCGTGAAAGGAAACCTTTCACTTTGCCTGAAACGCATACCCGTCGACATGTGCAATGTGTACCCTGCCCATCTAAATTACTGCTAATAGTAATAATAATAAATACACACAAAGTGCGCCAGTATTCGCAGCTGAAATAACACTCTTCCTTTAATTCTACTCTCTGTATTTAAGTCTATTCTACTGTCATTAACTCTTATTACCCAGAAGACGAATGACTGACACTACTGGCGTGTGAGTACCGTGCATTTTACATGTAACCGTGCATATTACCTGATAAAAAGCGACTATTGTCCTCTATAGACACTCAACATCAGAAGAGGTGCGTTGCCAGCCTTTTAAGAAGAAACTCGCTCTCTCATTGATGGTTTGCAGGTCGTATCGGTCCGCGGACATACTTAGACCAAAACGGCAAAAACACAAAGTCTCACAGAGAAGACTGCAAGATATCTATGTCTTATCAATAAAGCTGATGTCTTGAAGATATGCTGATGTCTTATCAATAAAGCAGGCCGCCGCTAATGAAACTGCCTTGACACATCTATTCGTTAACTTATATAAACATGTCTATGATGCTTAGACACACGGCGCACCTAATGAAGGTAATACTGAAGCTGATTCGCCTTACTTTGCTTCATTAGCAGCAACTTAATTATAGTACAGTAAACAACTTACTCATTTCGAACCTTGCTCCTATAGACATAAGATGGATACATACATAGGTATTCGTCAGCGTAAAGCTGATTGGAACACGTTCTGTGGTAAGGCCTTATAGGGAACTGACAGCGTTTACTAGTAATTAATTACATACATGAAAGTAAGGATAGATGCACGATGATTTGCACTGACAACCACAGAACAACAAGAACAAGAACAGATCGGTTACAGAACCTTTTTGTATGGGGAAATTCTTTGCGTGTCCCCGGCGAATTGGCGACATCGGTCAGAGCAGAACACACTGAAGCCTCGTGGTACTCCAGTTCCCGTTTAGTCCGCCGAGTCGCACAGACTCATAACAGTGTGCTTTGGACCACCCCGCAGGATGACAAAGAAAAGCTTACAAGGGAGTACTAAAAATCGTTTCCCGCTAGAAAATCGATGTCGAGAATATTTCAGATCGAGTCCCGGGCTCTCAAAGATCACATGCATTAAAGTTGATTATTCCACTTCAAGAGGCTATAAGGTCCATAAGTCAGCGCTTAGTACTTAAAAGCTTGATCGGAAATTTTGAGATGCTGTTTTTATTCATAAAAAGACCTTTATGAATGAACACAGCATCTCAAAACTTTTCGATCGTGCTCTTGGTATTGAACTTTATATTCAACTTTGATGTTCTTCATCTTAAGTTTGTTGTGTATATATTGCTTTATGATCGTGTGAGAGGGGGCCTGGGGTACCAATATACAGGCTTATGCTTAGTTTGGGCTCTAAGTCTCCCACAAATTACTGCCTTGTAATTTTGGAAGAAATAAATATTATTATTATTATGTATGTGATCTGTGAGACAATTTTTTAGTCTCCTTCATAATTCAGGCAATAAGGGGCTAAGGGATTTTTTTATTTATTCTTTTAGAATCGGCGAACAAAACTGTATAAAATTGACATAGGTACTATTCGAGAGTACGAAGTCGATGTCCGACTCCTACATTTTTACTGTCTGTACATTTCCTACATTTTAATCGACGATTTCATAATGAAAACGCTGGTTACTTCTTTATACGTTTATACCTTAGAATACACCCAATTCAGATTTCACAGAACATAGATCGCACAAACGCGTAGACATGCACGGTGCAGATGTCGTCATGTCGCTGACAAAAGGTCGGTAATGAGGGAACCGTGTTCCGCCGGATTGCCCATTGAATAGTGATCAGAGAAAGTGGACAACAGACACGAGTATTATACGACGCGCAGACATGGCGCTGAATATATCCAGTTTTATTTGGCGTACATGGAAATTAAAATTAGCTTTGTAAATTAGAGTATAACATTTTCTCGGATTGGGATATCCTCATTTTGCACTATTAATTATAGTGGTCTTACATTATCCCGTGACTTTTCACGAATGAAATATCCCGCGGGAATATTTATTGGAATATTTAAAGCATCATAAAAATCAGAACCTATATCAGATTTTGTCAAGTTCAGTAGTATTGGCGTGATTGGCAAACATTCAAACAAACAAACTTTATATAATAATTTGTATACGACAAATTCCGACGATTTTCCCAGACGTTGAAGTCTGCAACTTCGTTTAGTTAATCCATTAAACTTTAAATTATTACTATTATACATTACTTTGAATTCTTCATTTTTTTTGTACCTGAATTTTATTTGTACCTGAATCTTAATATTATACAACTCATGTTTAAGTGTGTTTGTCACTGAGCTTCTCCTAAGCGTATATGGACAGATTTCGGTTTAAAAAAATTGTGATGTTTTCGGTGCCAACGGTACAACGTCTGTCGGGTCCGCTAGTACCCGAATAAAAAGATGTCAGCGCCCCATCTCCCACTTCTTACGTCTATGTGTAGTTACGGGTAGACGACACGTCTCTCGTACTGGGAACTGGGAAGTGAACGCTGAGAGCGTCGACACGTAAATCACCATACACTATACTTTCTTCTAAAATATCACACCTATAGTTTAAACACTACTTATTGAACACTAGCTTTTGTCCGCGGCTTCACTCTGGAATTTGAAACATGTAATCTAGTATGTAGTAACATACTCCATACTTTCAACTAAGTCTATGTCTGAAACCAAGTCGATTTGTTGTTTTGTTAGGTCATGAAGGAAGAACATACAAACAACAAGTAGAGGTATTAGTAAAATATTTCATACTAATATTTAAAAAATGCAGAAGGTATGTTAGATTTTTTTTTTCAAATAAAACCAATTCAAAAGATTTAAACTGTTATTATGTGATCACACTTTTACTCGATCATAAAATATAGATAACAAACTTGCGTTAAAGCTATAAATAAATTATGTTCTTTATATAGTTTATAGATGGCAATCACTGGCGAAAGTTGATGGTCATTTTATTGTCGTAATAATCTAACTTTTGTGTTATATCTATGGTGTGAATTATTGTAATGTGGTCAAATTACTTGAAATTTATTTACCAGTTAAATAAATCTTGATTTTTTGCAAAAATATTCAGTAGCAATACAAGGTAGGGTTGGCAAAATGCCACGAGCCCCCGACCCAGAAGGGCACCACCAAAGAGGCTCTATCAAGTTGCTACATGCCCTAGATGGTAATGTTAAGCAGCAAAAAATATTTGTTTTTACTCACTGTTGTTTAGTTTGTAAGCTCATACGTTTCAGAACGAAGCGATATTATTTAAAATACAAGAATAGAACGGCGATATGGTTCGATCGAAATGATGATCATTAAAAACTTTAACAGACATACCGAAATTTTCCTTCTCAATCATCTGTCTTTTAAACCAAGTCAAAACTCCGGGAGTCTAATAAAAATATTTTTCATATAAACCGCGTCAGGTCAGACGAATATTCAAATTCATTCAAACGATTCTAAAGAATACTTCGGCGATTTATATCCGGTTTTACTAACCGACTTCGCAAAAGGAGGCGGTTATTTTGATGGAATCGAACGTTTTGTTACGAGTGAAATCACCAATAAAGCAAGATCGCCGTCGGCCCATTATGAATAAATTTACTGCCGAAAGTTCGGGAAGTTTCGACCGTAATCGGCGTCGCGAAGATGATATTCTTTAGGAATAAGTTTTCAATTTTATTTCCCTTATCACTTCAGCATATTTTAATGGCCGATATCGGAAGAATCGCAAACAGTTATTGGTACTTCGTAATCAATTTTTTCGAAATTTAAACTGCCAATTTTACACAGATAATGTATTATCTAAGACGCAGAATCGACGATGAATATGAATAACTAAAGTCACTCTAATAACCATTAGGTATTCATCAGTTTCCAACATTAGTGATATTACTGTTTAAAATTATCATTCGTATGTTATAGTTTAGGGTATAAGAATAGTAAAAGTTTTTTAGTAAAATGAGTGAAGACTTATGAGTGACTATGAGTTATGAGTGACGTTATGAAATATGAATAGTCTATATTTTAGGATTGTGCTTATGTTGCAATCAAATAAATAAATAAATTTCATTGTGTTAGATGCTAATACCATGATATTGTATGACATTTTGATTCCCAAGTTACAGCTTACTGCGAATACAATATCAAAACACGAGTACAGCTTAATCAAAATTAAATAACGCCCGTGTTTGTGCGGGATTTAAAATCAATTATCCCCACATTCACTGGGAATCGAGTGCGTTACTCGATACAACTAATTCAATCGATACAAATCCGGTTCAATTCGGGTAAGTTTTCGAACGTGATTCGAATCTTGAACCCGATTTGGTCGCTAATGTATCGCGTGACAAAGGTGTAATCGGATTATTGCTATCAATCAAATAATTCAAATATCAGAGAGCGACACCAACATTATCTCAAAGATTTGGATCAATATTATAAACAACTTGCGCAAGATAAAGTCGGAACTTTCGTACGTAAAATAGTACTTATGATATGCTTACAAATGTTGTTTGTGGTTATTTACAGGTTACTGTGAAAGAAACAAAGCTCTTTTAAGGGTGTTTACAGCTTCAATCTAATAATCAAATCCAGCACTATTGTTACTGGTATAATATCATTGAGCACTTGAATGCAGTGGAATCCCGATTGGATAGTGTAAGGACTATCCAAAAAAAAGTTACTACTTATTTCCATTTTTTTTAAATTTTAATATCTGATTCCTCGTAAGCTGATAGGCCTAAAAGAATAGTAGTTTTTACGCGATTTTCGAATTTGACGCAATCAAAGCCGCGGCTAAAATCTAGTACATAACTTAATAGGTCGCTTAATAAGCGATTGAGTGCAGAGCCGTAATTACGTCGCGCGGAGTCAGCTAAGATCCCGCCCGCCACCGGAACCGTCGTCGGCGACCGCTTACCGCACCAACGTCAGACGTTTTTAGCGCGAAATAGGTCGAAATTTCGCTATTTTTTAATTAAAAAATCGATTAATTAATCGAATAGAAATACAATAGTAAAAAAACATCTCCAAAATTAACGCTTCATAACTTTCATGTTTCTTTTTTGTTTTAACCCTTCAAAGTTGGGCAGGCAAGTCGAATTTTTAGTACAAATGTTTAGAATATATATTTTTTTAATATACCATCTGAAAAGTTAGGCAATTGATAACATATTTTGTTATATAACCATTTTCATTAACGCAATATTTAATAAAGCTATCGAACAAAGTCTTCCCGCGATGCGTACGAACTAACGGTTAGTGACGTCATAATGGAGTATCGTTTTTTACGGAGCCTTGGAAAGGACTATTTTATGTCATTTTGAAATTGCCATATTTTTGAGAGAATTTGAGCAATCAGAGTCATTTCTTTACCGATATTTCTATATTTAACTACCAGTAAGAAAAAAATGTTATCTTGCCCATTGTCGCTTAAAATAAGCATATTGTAAAGGGGTGTGCCGCTTCTCATCACTATTTTCACACAAGGTTTACGACCGAGTGCGATTTTTCAAAGGTGTTAAGATCGCACTAAACACTAAAGCGACGCAACACGCGTCACTTTATTTTCATAGAACGCAACTGAAGTCGGGATTTCATGTTTAACAAATGACAGTGACATGGAAGTGGAAGTCGCATTATTAATGGGGCTTGTTATAATATAGTCAAGGCCGCACTAAAGTGAAGAACGCGACAATTCGCTACCAAACAACTGACTGTTATGAAACGATAATATATAACGATCCTATGGAAGATAAATTTTTCGTTAACTTAAGTATTTGGATATCCATTAATCATTATTATATGCACATATTCATTTTTAAGCAAACTTTTCTCGAGGGTCGGGGGGCATGTGGGGTCGCGGATTCGAAGTAGTCATTTAATATCTTCGAATCCCCGCGAACAAAAAGCTAATGAAAATATAATATTAAAAATGTCTGCAGACATCAAAGCGGGGCTATTTAATTTACCCAAAGCTGTCTACGAATAAACAAAATTGAATTTCAACTCGAGATATTTCTAAGAAATTTAATAAATTAAATCTCAACTAGGAGGTATTTTTGTAATTAAGGTGTTAAGTGGTGAACATTTCTATTTGCGTTTGAATAGAAAGCGTTGTTGGGACTTGGGAATGCTAGACATCGTTAAAGTACTTTTGACTTCTATACGTCTATACTTACTACAATAGTATAAAGCTGAAGAGTTTCGTTTGAACGAGCTAACCTCAGGAACTACTTGCCGGAATAGAATAATTCCTTTTGTGTTGGATAGTACATTTATCGAGGAATATAACATCACGCTACGACCAACAGAAGCCGACCCATAATCAAAAAATGTTTTAAAAACGGGATAGTTTTACGCGGACCTAGTCGAGGGCAACAACTAATTCAATATATTATTGCATTTAAATAGGGAACCCAGAAGAACTCTGAGATGCACTGATTAAATACTTAAGGGGCTTGCTGTGTATGTGTCTCTATATAACATAGAGTTCACGGTTAAAGCAACAGCCACAGATTATGTACTCATATTTTATATAATTTCAATTTCAAGTACATAACATGACGTTCATAAAGAAAAAATTCATTTTACTCTAAAATATTTCCAATGAAATTACGTTTTGATATAAAAGTGTAGAAGAATTTGCAATATGCAGAACATTCTCGCAGTCATTACATAAAAGACTCCGACTTCGGCCCGCTGTTGTCTACACATGGTTCTGTATACCATAGATAGATGAAAATGGTAGAAATGTATTAAAATTGATATTTGCATGAAGATAATATCTATGATTATTCTAAGATATTGCACAAATTAATGTATTTTGACTAGTTCGTTTCAAACAGAAATATTAGTAAGGGAGACCAAGGGGAATTTTGGATTTACTCTAACGCATCAGATTAAGATAGTGAAGGCTTTTTACATGTCTCTGGTTATCACGCTATAAAAATCTGATTTCTTTGCTACTTCGGTTCTTAAGAAGTTATTTTTTTAGCATCAAAATGTCGAAACCGTCAGATTAATATAGGAGGTCCTAAAAAGACGCCAAAGAACATTAGTCCATATAAAGCACCGATGATTTAAATGCAAGGTAAGCCTGTACTAACATAAAACAACAAAGCTTTATATTTTCATAACTAAGCTTCCCACATATTTTATGCCCCTTTAACTAAATGCTTTAGACCTTGCTGTCTAAAATCGTCCAATAAATGACCAACATATATTTTTTCTTAAAACAAAATTTCTTTTTTACAACATTAAAATTGCTGTATCGCATTATCCCACCGCTAAAATAAAAAATGCCCTTATTATTTTTTTCAACGTTTCACCTAACCTAAACGCTCGTGCTACTACAAAAATACTACTTTGACCTCACGGTCAAACGACGATCACGTCAGATACATTTCAATATACGATTGCTTAGTGACTGATTTTTGACTAAATGGTTGATATATCATTTAATATACTTATTAGAGATGGACAAATAATTACATGAATATCAGTATTTTTGATCGTTTTTCAAACTTCGAACGAAGCCACAGAATAAATCTACGCCGATACAAAGTTACAAATTAAGTTAATCCAAGCAGGTGTAACGCAAGTAGTATACTGAAGGAATAACGCCGCAAAGCCATAATTTTATAGCAGATCAAAGATAGTGACTTGCACCACATAATTGCTGGCTTGGGACTTTGGTTCAGTAGCGGTTTTATTGATGGGATTAGTCCAAAGTGCTGGGTAAAAGTAGGCGCTCTATGGCATATTAGGACCGTTTGTCTACCGCCGCAGTAAACGAGATTATTTCGTCCCGATAAAATTCTACTTTATAGCCATAGGCTACAGATTTCGTTTTTAATCTACACATCAGAGCAGCGGTGACATGGACATGAGACCAAAGTCGGTAGAATATGAATCCTATAGCCCAGGTCACACAGTAGCATTTTTTCGGTCCAAAATAATTTTTGATCTTCGGCAAAGACGTACCTGACCGAAGATAAAGTAGAAGGCGCTCAAGAAATCTCGACCGGGGCGCTGGTTAGGGCTAAAGCCGGCACCGTCTATGCTCGAGATAATGCGGTTTTATAGGTCATACTACAATCTGTATCACTAACTACATAACAGTTACCTGCGAGTAGACCGCAAGTTGGCGTGCAGAGAAATTATTACTCGATCCAGATTCCCAATGCGGTATCTTGAGGAGCATCCAGAAAGTACGTTACACAATTCCTTAATTTGTAGACCCCCTAAAAAGGAAAACGAGACATATTGTTTGTGAGACCCCCTTATATAATAATAGCTAGAGGTCAATATGATGAATAAATTTAATAAATTTCAAATGTGATATCATAAAAGTTGGGACAGTCCGCTACTCCATTTTTCATGTCGTCGAGCCCTTCCCTCTTTTACTTACGACATGCTAGATGAATGACCCCTCGTTAGACACAGTCAAATGAAATGTGGCATCATTACTTGCACCAAAACTTCTTGACCCCCCCCCCCCCCCCCCCCTTAAAGTTTTACAACGCAGGTCCAGACACTTAAGTCACAAAATTGGTATATACATGCATATTGTCGGCTTGTTAATTATAAAAAAAATGTTTAAAGCGTAAAACATACTGATAGCCGCGATCTAGATAATAATTGTACATTGAAGTGTGCACTATAAGGCGTAAATCGCGGACGTTTTTCACGGGCTGTCAGCCGCATCTGACGACAGTCGCGGACGTTTTTGTATAGCCTGTTGCGCCCGATCAGTTTGTTTACAGCTTAACTCCGTTTACATTAACATGGAGATACGAATTTTAACGTAGCATTTTTATAATAAGGCCGACGATGTGTTATCTACGGTTTTGTAAGTCTACGTCAGGGACAATTATGTATTGGAAGGTCAGCACTAATTTAATTTCATCGCAAATGGTGCTATTTTATTAATTTACATTTACAAGAGTCTGCGTTTTCCAATCTATCGTTCATTGTCGTTTTAAAGAGTTTGTAATAGAAGGCCCCCAAAGGTTTTTTTTTTGCATAAATGTAGCTGTCCGACCGCAAAAATGATTAAAAAATATATTTTTATATGCTATGTGTATAGCTAGATAGTAGATATATATAAGTAGGTTAGTAGTTTTAATAGAGTTATGGCCATTATGTTATTACAAATATTAGTTAACAATAATGCAGTACAACGGTTGTATTTATTTTGAAGGCGTGTACCGATTTGGGATCAAACCTTCAATAACACTGCAATGAAACGATGATTGTTGGTCTAATATCGTGCGCTTGTATTGCGGATGTCGGGGGACTGATTGATCCCAATCCGCGTTTACACTCCCCGGTCGTGTCAATACTCTGTTTACAACCAATATGACGTCACTGTCTGTTACAGGTGTCGCAATCCCACGCAATAATGCCAGCGCGGCTCGCCCAAACCGATGGCCCAAAGTACAAAGGACGACGACATTTACTCAGAAACTATTTTTCTTATAACAATAATAACTCCCACACTGGATTCAGTGGCGGTGGTGGTTTCATTGAAACTAGGCCTGTTGCGCAGGAGTAATTTTATAGCGCCCAAGTGTGTGCGCAGTACACAAGAGCACTCTCTCTTCCATTACTCTCATAACCCAATGATAGACCGACACGACTGGCGAGAGATCAGGCGCGGGTCGACTTTTTATATGCCCATCCGACGCATGGATCATCTTGCTTATCAAACAGGTGATAAGACTGCATTGTCGTAACCAAACTTGGAAGAACCCAAGTCAAGAGCAGAGCTCTGTACCACTAGACCATGGAGGCGTCAATATTTTATAGCCGGGGAGGTGAGAGTGCTATTTTTGTTGTAACTCGAACGTCGTGGTGACCTAGTACATTTTGTAGATTAGGTAATAGCAAGGCCTAAAGCATTTAGTTGAATGTGACATAAAATATCTGTATGTCTGAATGTGTCATAAAAAATCTTTCTAGCTTGGTCATGAAAATATTTTTTTTGTTGTTCCTTGTTCATCAGTGTTTTATATGAAACTGTTCTTTGACGTATTTTTAACACCCCCTATCTTAATCAGACAGTTTCGATGAGATTTCGATACTTAAAAATAGCTTTAAGAAGATTTTATACTAGTTTAATCTGACGCACTCGAGTAAATCCAAAATACCCCTCTTAGGCTCTCCTACTATTGCATATATGCAGTCTACAGAATCGACGATAATCGTTAATCGGCACTATTATCGTCTACATCCACACAATCCTTTCAAGGAGATCATCAATGGCGATCATAGAATACGCAAAATTATTCTACCAATCGAAAATGGTTCAGTTGAGCCTGAGATATAGCACTTTTTATAAAAAAACAGTAAAATTATCATGACTTAGGAACATTACTAGAACACAAATCGACAAAAAAAAACTTGTCTGTTTGTACACGCTAATCTCCGGAACAGCTATATATAAACCTTCTTTGGAAAATATTTATTTCTTTTGTTGTCAAAAAAAATTCAGTCAAACATAAATACAACGTAACTGTCAAAAACGAAAGCGTTTTGGCCAACGGTACCATTAATCTGGTACCCACTTTACAATAGTTACCTTTAAAAGACGATTACGCCCACGGTTTGAGTTGTTGAATAGACTAACAATAGTGTTACATAATATTCGGTAAGGTAGAGACCATGATTTCTTGGCCAACTCAAGATGAATTAGCTTAACAATCAGGTGTTTTAATAATACTAAATCTTCTGCGTGTGCGTACGTCAGGTATAAAAACTTAGGGCCTGTTTCACCGCTTACTCGTAAAGTTTCTGTTGTCTGCTCTCCACAACTTTTTTGACAGATTCTCCAGACAACATCTGTCAAATAAAGTTCTGGATAAACTATCTAGTAAGCGCTGAAACATGCCCATAATATACCAATATATTATTACTAACATAACTTCTATACATACAATAAAACAGTAAAATTGGAGTGTCTGCACATTTAATCTTTTTACAAAATAATTAATTTGGGGGTGCTAAGGAACAGCAATAGATCAAATATCGACAAAAAAAAGTTGTCTGTCTGTTTATCTATTTGTACGCGCTAATCTCAGGAAATACTGGACGGATTTGAATATAATTTTTTGTTTCATAGCTATTAGGTGTAAGCAACATATAGGATACTTTTTATCCCGGGAAAATGTACGGTTCCCGCGTAATATACAAATCTTTGCGCAACGAAGTTGCGGGCACCAATTAGCAAATTAATATAGTTTTTACTTTACGCTTAAATTGAAAAGAACATTGGATGAAGGTCATACGCGTGATACTTTACAGCCGACATAATTTTAGCTTCCGAAGGAAAAAAACTATTCCAGACAAGCACACTTCTAAAGAAAAATATTTTTGTACCAAACACGGAGACGGAATCGTTGTTGGAAATCTACTGCCAGTCCCTTTGCTGTTCGCTGTATCGGAGGAGCAAATTTACTCACCGCGACTCGAATTCAGGAACAAAACCGCGCAGTATCGTCGCCATATAAAAGTAACGTATACGCCCCAAGCGGTGTATTCACCGCTTGGGGCGTCACGTATAAAATTTTATTCCTGACAAGAAACACGTATAAAATTTTATTCCTGACAAGAAATCTTCATAAAAACTTATCATACAATCTCATTTGTTGCGCTTGAAGTGCACATTGTTGAGTTATTTCACATTTTTATAGCTTTAACACTTTCTTTTAATGTCTATGACATATTTGCAATAAATGTTAATTGAAAACATTGTCTATCGTATCTCCCAGCGCGTTAAAAATTTCTGGGGGTAAGTACTATTTTTTTAAAGTGTCTTAGGAAATGTCGCTCCCTTTAAGTCCAGGCGCACTTATTTTTGGGCGAATTTCTGATTAGAAAAATTCGGACGCCTGTCAAATACCATAGTATGCACGGTCCACAACAGAACGTCAACAATGTAGGTTCCAACGGGCCGTCCGAATTTTTCGATTAGAATTTCGGGTATCTAATGTGGGGTTGGGATAGGTTAGGTTAGGTTAGAATTGTATTTTTTGTAGGGCTTTCGTCAGTAAGATACATTAACCCCATCGTATCCACCACCATTAAATTTACTCGTCACCATCCAAAAATAAATTGTAAATAGCCAAAGCTGCAGTAAACCTAAGGCATGTGCAAGCAACCTTAAATCCATCCCACATCTAAAACATTTATATTAAATTTGTTAAATTTTTGGAGTCAATTTCATTTACTTCTGTTCTTGACACATTCCATCAAAACATGCCAGGTACCATCTATTTTATTACAATATTTACATAAAGTGGAATCTTCTATAAGAACCGTATTTGATAATGTAAAGTAACACGTAAGGATTTATGTAAGCGCTTAATATTGAAAGCATAATCAAAACATTTTGAGATGAAGTTTTCATTAACAAAGAGACTCTTATGCTCTTAAGGGGGCGAATAAAGCAAAAAATTAAACATCGTCTTTCTCTCTTCACTCTTACGACCGTCATTCATATGCCAGGTGAAACAGAACGACACGAAATTGCCGCAAAACAGTTTTTTCTTATTAACTCGATAAATATACAAAATTAAAAAAAAACCGCTTCTACAGAAACTCAGTAACAGAATTTTGTATCGTGTGTTAAATACTGAGTCCGTCGAATGCGCCGTTTTGCGATGCGAAGAAATATGCGTGAAAATTAGAGGCATCTTTGTGTGTGTTTTTTTAACGAGATAATTTTAAGGTATCGTGTTTTCACTACTACAGAAGCTTAGAAATATAATGTAGTGTCTATTTTTTAAAAATGAAATGATTCGTAGCTGATAATCAAGTAAAAAACGGAATTATGCAATAGTCAATTTTACTTTTATGGCCCTCATAAATATTAAACGCTGCATATTACATAGCATAATGATAAATAGACAGTACAGTAGCTCTACCATGAGTTGGAAACAAATACTGTTGTATTTGTCTATAGCGACTACGTAAATTTTTTGTATGGCAATTTTAGTTCCGCAAGTGACCACTAGAGGCGCTGTAAAATTTTGCCACACTAAAAATTTACGTAGTCGCTATCGAGTATCGACAAATACCATTACTTCAAACTCATGGTAAAGCCACAGTGTGTCCTGTGACAGGACACACACAGCACCGAAAGTGTACACTCATTGCCGTGGTAAGTGGCGCGGTAAATTGCGAGCGAGCCCCGCAGATACACTGAGGTTAACATTTAATTACTATTTTATTAATTGTTTCATAGGCGAGACTGTGAAATACTGAAATCCCTTTGTTCATATGAGAATGAAAATATTTATATTGTTTCTTTACAAAGTCTGTGCCTTTGTTTCGCATATTTTAAGGTATCGAGCCCCAGCCAACATGTTTTCTTTATCGCTGCTATGAAAAGGTGTGGTTAAAAATGTATGGAATTAATATATGTAGTATGATTCCAAAGTCGACTAAATGTCACTTTTATACAGTTTATTCGGCCTCACAGAAAACTGGCGTGAAACGACGTTGAGCTGTTTTTCGTCCAGTGAGTGAATTTACTGGACACTCGTTAAATGTTACGAATGTCCATGGGCAACGGCAGTTCCTTTCCATCAGGTAACATGTATTCTTGTTTGCCCCCTAAATATCATAAAAAAATAAGGGGTAGTCGGCAGGTGAGCCGTGAGATACCGTATATTTGTATTACCTCTTTGTAACGGACGACCTCTGTAGCTCAGTTAGTAAGCGCGTTGGTAGCTTACGCCGGGGGTCGCGGGTTCGAATCCCGCCGACGGAGCAAAAAGTTTTT